>BLSH010348236.1:1862757-1873446 GCA_018402905.1 Glandirana rugosa
AAGAAGTGTCATTGTATATATATATATATATATATATATATATATATATACAATCCTATATACACAATCCTATACCCACAGTTGATCCAGAGGAAGGCAAAAAACTCCAGCAAAGCATGATCCTATCTGCTCCAACAGGGGAAAAAATTCCTTCCTGATCCCCGGATATTCACTGGATCATCATTATCTATAAATGTTAGTATACAGTTATATTATGTACATTTCGGAAATAATCCAGGCCTTTTTTAAAGCAATCTACTGAGGTGGCCAGGACCAGCTCTTGAGGAAATCTATTCCACAGTTTCACAGCTGTTACTGTGAAGAATACTTTCTGTGTTTGGAAATTAAATTTCTTTTCCTCCAGACATAAAAAGTGCCTCCTCTGTGATGACCTTAAAGTGAATAACTCAACACCAAGTTCACTATATGGACCATTTATATATTTGTACATGTTGACCATATCCCCCTTAATCTCCTCTTCTAAAGAGAGAATAAATTCAGTTCCTCTAATCTTTCCTCATAGCTGAGCTCCTCCATGCCTCTTATCAGTTTGGTTGCCCTTCTCTGCACTTTCTCCAGTTCCCCGATATCCTTTTTGAGAGCTGGTGCCCAAAACTGAACTGCATATTCCAGATGAGGTCTTACTAATGATTTGTAAAGGGGCAAAATTATGTGTACTAACATGTTTAGGTAAAGTTGATCGAGGGTGTATCCGATTGCCTCTCGGGGGATCAGGAAGGAATTTTTTCCCCCATTATAGCAAATTGGATCATTGCTTTGCTGGGGGTTTTTTGCCTTCCTCTGGATCAAATGTGGTTGAAGGATTGTATATGGGATTGTTTGGTTATATATCATTTTTTTTGGTTGAACTGGCTAACTATGTAACTATGTAAGTATGTACGATGCATGTATATTCTTAGCTCCCAAGTGAATAACTTTACATTTATCAACATTAAACCTCATTTGCCATATAGTTGCCCAATTAAACAGTGCATTGAGGTCTGCTTGTAAGTTGGAGACATCCTGTAAGGACGTTATTCCACTGCATAGCTTGGTGTCATCTGCAAACACTGAAACACTATTTGTAACCAACACAATGGGCTGAACCTCACTTCCTCAAGCTTACATGTTTTAAATGTATGGCCAGGCATTAACTACATGTATTAACAAGCCTACCGCTCTTACTCTAGAGCATGTCCCAACACAATTGTTTTATTTTGCTTTGTTCCTGTACCAATAAACAGCTTTCAATATGCCCTTTGATATCATCCCCAGGCTTCCAAAATTCTTGTTGGGAATGGCTACTGGAAGATCAGTTCCTATAGATTTAGGAGCACCACCAGAGCAACATCTACCAAGAGCCCCTCCCCTACACCATTCTGTGGACAAGCTCTTTCAAGCCAAGGCTGCAGCATTGTGTTGCTGGGTAGGAAATCAATGTATGCATGTGAAGAAAGACAGAGAGGGGTGGGGAATAGGTGGAGTCCTATAGGCAGGACTTCACTACAGACAACTACTGACAGCAATGATCAGGAATTCAGTGGAGGAAAGGCACTATTTTGTCAGTTCAATCAGGAAGTTGGGAGCACACTGGGTTTATGGCACATCAATAGGTATTTTTCTGTATTTGCAGTCTTTTTAAAGCTATAAAACGTGGGAAATATGCATGTATTTCAGAGATGTATTGAATATGATATGTTTTCCAATTTTGCTCTAACATACAGTTTAAGAACGGTGGTCCTTAAATTATAACCTAATCCTTATGTCATGATCAGGGATCAGGCTTGATGACCAGTAGCTATAGCAGTAGTGGAACTACCACCAACCAGCAGGATAGGAACACAGGCAGTTACCCTGGTGAATGGACGGGCTCATCTGAGGTGCACAGTCTAAGTACTAACCGCTGTTCACCAGAGCTCCTGATGATAGAGATGGATTTTGCGGTATGTTAGTACCAGGATTGCCCCACCAGGAAGTGAGCAAACTGGGGTCCAGTAGCAGATAAGCAGGTTGGGATCAAGCAGAAGCATAGTCGGTAAACAAAGGTCGATAACAAGTAGTTGCAGGTTGGGATCAGCGAGAGGTGTATTCGAAGAACAAGCCAAGGGTTAATAACAAGTGGTAGCAAAATATGGACAGCAGCAGGGAAGACAGGAGTGAGATACAGGCTGGAGAGCGTACAATAATCTGGCAAACAGGAAGTGCAGAGACATGGCTTAAACCAGGAAGTTGGTGGGAGGAGCAAATAGTTTGGAGTTCAAGACAAACAAGGTCCAAGACAGGATCATTCAAGTAATTATCCATAGACCAGTCCAGCATTCCAGGTGGCTCAGCATGAAGATACATTGCCTGACACAGCAGAGGTTCTAGGTTCAGATCCAAGCCCTCTTATAGTGGAACTTTAGTCAGGAAAGTAAGTCCTGCTAGATGACTCCGGGCTGGCCCCCTTTGCAGGTATAGCTATATAGAACATTAAAGATAAGTGTATATACTGTTTAAAATCCCGTAATAAACTGTCTCACCTTGCTCTGCAAACGTTTAGTTGTTTTCTCTTTTTAGGCAGATCTGCTGACAGCCTTAAAGCGGAATTGAAGCCTCCTAGCCTTTACAGCCAAGGAAGCTGCTTCTGACTCATCTGCAACTGCCATGGTGCTGCACATGTTTGATGGTTTGATAGTTTGGTTGAGGACACAAGTAAATGTGACAGTTAGCAATCCTGGCATTCCAGGATTGTAAATGTTTTTTGAAACCATTAAATCAATGGATTTAGTTCCACTTTATTTTCTGCTCTTCTGGGCTCCAGTAAAATGGCAGCCTCCAGCAAGAAGAAACAGGAGCAATGCTGGAGGCAATTTACAGCACACATTCGGAAGCAAAAATATTAATGTGAAATTTATGTTCCTTGCTACCATTATTTTTTTATCAAATTGTTCTGCTTTAAGCTATTTATACCACTCACTGCTACATTGTCTCTATTCCTACAGATTTTAAGGATATATTCGCCTTTAGTAACATGTTAAATGTTATGCCTGTTACTAAATCCCCACCACCGCTCCTTGATCCCCCTTTATCACTCATCTGCCATTGACCTTTTGGCTTGTCTGAAGCCACATCCTTTCTAATACCTCAGGTACCAGGTCAATCATTAACCTGTTGGGTTAAAGCCCACTTATGAAGACCAGATAGTCCAGTGCTTACAGGGAACCTGTGCTTTGTCCACACAAAGCAATAAGAGGTTCACTTTAATGTAGCTGTTCCCCTGAGCATATACCCACCATTTTTCACTCCTCTGCTGCTCCATTCAACTGCCAGTAGTAAAGGAAATCCCTGTGTGAACTTCAAAAAGCTGGAACTGTAGCTGGTTGGTTGGCTCAAACTGTCATATGAAGTGAGACACATGGAAGTTCTGGGTATTTTATGTAGCTCTTGGTATTTAACCACTTGCTGACCATAGGATGTCCCCGGTTTGCAGTGGTAATACCGGGATGATGCCTGCACCTGCATCATCCCAGTATGAAAATTTTAAGCCGGCAATGCCCTGTAGTGCAGAAATGATTTGAGTGCCCCCCCCCATCTCCTTTCCAGCAGTGGCAGCTGGTGCTTCATCGGTCGGGGGGTCAGATGGACCTGACACCCCCCCATTTCTCTCCGTGTCCCAGGATGCATCTCCTCTATGTCCTGGGAGGCGTCTCCTCAGCAATACATTTCCTCCTCATACGCCAATAGGGTGACTTCTCCTTTTGGCACACTTCCTGATTGGCTGGGGGGAGAATCAGTGTGATAATAGCAAATTTTCATTCGCTATTGTCACACAACTGGGTGGGCTCAGAGCACAGTGCTCTGCGCCCCGAGCCCTCCCTTTTTTGAAGCCCATTAGAGCCTCTGGCTCTAATCAAGTGCTTCAAAAATACACCCCCCATTGAAATCCATGATGCCCTGTATGTAGATCAGGGGGCCAGACACATGTATAGGGGGGAAGCGCCCATGCGCCCCTAATGGACAGGCCACCACTGCTTTCCAGGGCTGTGCTGTCCGATCACGGAGCGATGTGACTGGTGACGGTGACTGCACAGAATAGAGAGAGAGGAACTGACATCCTTCCTCCCTCTCTGTGCCCCTGGAAATAGGAAGCCACGTGTATGTCGTCACTTCTGGTTCCCCTCTCTGTTTACCTTCCCGTTAGCGCCCAGGAAAGCAGCCAATCCAACCGATCTGTGTCTGATTGGCTGCATTGTAGGACAGAAAAGAGATTTGGGGTCTAATAGAGGTCTATAAAGAGGACCTGTCACAGCCCATACTTTCACAAGGGATGTTGTTCATCCCTTGTGATGTCAATAAAGTTAAAACAACAAAAAAAATAGACACAGTGTAAAAAAATTTTTTTTTTGATAAATGAAATAATAATAAAAAAAAAAAAAAAAAATATAAAGTGTCCTTGTCCCCCCATGCTTACGCACAAAAGCGAATGCATACGTTACTTCTGCATGTGTTTGTAAATGGTGATTGCACCACACATGTGAGGTATTGTCGTAAACCTCTGAGTGAGTCCAATAAATCTAGCACCAGACCTCCTGTGTATCTCTAAACTGGTAACCTGTAAAGGTGTTTAAAGAGTCGTCTATGGAAATTTTTAACTACCATAGTTTGGCGCCATTCCATGGGTGGATGCAATTTTAACCACTTGCCGACCAGCCGTATTCGTTTGACTGTGGCAGGTCGGCTCTACTGCACAAATCGGCGTAGCTGTACGGCGTCGCTTTAGGAGACTGTAGCACATCTCTGGAGCCTATGCACGTGGCCGGCCACCTGCGATCGCTCCTCACAGAGCCAGAACGAGGATCTGTTAATGTAAACAAACAGATCCCCGTTTTGACAGGGAAGTTTAGAGAGATCTGCTGTTCTCAGTGATCGGTAACAGCATTCTCTCTCTACCCTCAGTCACTACACTCACCCTACAGTTCGAAACACCCCCCCTAGGGAACACTTAACCCTTTGATCGCCCCCTCAGTGTTAACCCCATCCCTGCCAGTGACATTTATACAGTAATCAGTGGCTATTTTAGCTCTGATCGCTGTATAAATGTCATTGGTCCCAAAATAGTGTCAAAAATGTCCGATCTGTCCGCCGCAATATCGCAGTCCTGCTAAAAATCTCAGATCATCTCGATTACTAGTAAAAAATAAATAAATAATAAAAATGCCATGAATCTATCCCCTATTTTGTAGACACTGTAACTTTTGCGCAAACCAAGCAATATATGCTTATTGCGATTTTTTTTTTACCAAAAATATGTAAAAGAACACATATCAGCCTAAACTGAGGAAGAAATTTGTTTTTTTACATTTTTTTTTTTTGGATATGTATTATAGCAAAAAGGAAAAAATATTTTGTTTTGTTTATAGCGCAAAAAATACAAATTGCAGAGGTGATCAAATACCACCAAAAGAAAGATCTATTTGTGGGAAAAAAAGAAACGCCAATTTTGTTTGGGTACAACGTCTCACGACCACGCAATTGTCAGTTAAACAACACAGTGCCGTATCACAAAAATTGGCCTGGTCATTAAGGGGGTGAATCCTTCCGGGGCTGAAGTGGTGAAAGAGTGACATGTTAGGAATCTATTTACTCAGAGTAATATCATATTTTATATTTTACAAAAAAAATTACGTATTATATTGTGTTTGTGTGCAATGAAATTCATTAAAGTGTATTTTTTCCAAAAATTTTAAAAACTGCTGCACAAATGCTGTGTGACTTAAAAAATTGCAACACCCATCACTTTATTCTATAGGGCCTCTGATAAAAATATATAATGTTTGGGGGTTCTAAGTAATTTTCTAGCAAAAAAAAAGTTGATTTTTACATGTAGGAGAAAATTGTCAGAATTGGCCCGGTTGATAAGTGGTTAATTAAGCAATGGGATAGTGAAAGGAAATATATAAAGAAAACCATTTACTTTGACATAAATGGGCAAAGCACAGGTTTGCTTTATGTTTCTGGCGTCACCCAATGCCAGACAACAGATCATTCAGGTAAGGTGTTCCCAAAGCGTGCCTGCTACAGGTGAAGCACTGCTTATCTGGTCTTGAAGTGTTACTAAACCCCGGAGCCTGCATTCACTATATCTGGTATCCCACAACATGGAAATGCAATCATTTTAGTAAATATAAACTGCTAAATACCTTTCTCATCAGCAGTATATAACAGTCTTGTGACTTATTTTAGTGTCCAGCCAAGAACTGCTTAAAGCTTGTAGGAGGAGTCTTCTGACCATCTTATGAGACTGCAAGACCCCTGATCCTCTGTCTGGACAGTGCTGATTGGCTCCGTGCTGATCACATGCACCCTTCCAAGAAAAAATAAATAAACCTCTCTAGCAATACACACCAAACTGAGCATGTGCAGCTTGACTCCATAGACTCTGTGTTATCAGGAAATTATTAGGAGTCAGTGGAAGAAGGGGAGGATCAAAGAAGACAGGATCACAAAGCCTTTTTACACAATGCAGGGGATTAACCCCTTAGGTTCCACAGTGAGTATAAGGCTACTTTCACACCGAAAGGTTTTTCAGGCACTGCGGGGCTAAAAATAGCGCCTGTGCAGCGCCTGAAAAGCTCTCCCCCCATTCTCCCCAGTGTGAAAGCCAGAGTGCTTTCACACTGGGGCGGTGCGCTAGCAGGACGGTAAGAAAAGTCCTGCAAGCCGCATCCTTGGGGTGGTGTGGTGAGCGGTGTGAAAGCAATAGACAGAGCTCCCGAAGCAGCTGTACACCGCCTCAGAAGCCCAGAGCTTACTTACTTACCTTACTTGCACTTTTAACCCCTTATTAACCCCTTCTTGGGGGTTAAAAGCGCCCCGCTCCCACCTGCATAGCAGCGCTGCTATAATAGCGGTAAATGTGCCTCTAATGGTTTACAGCATATACAGACTGATTTTACTGTTGTGGGTTTAGTAACACTGTAAAGGATCTCTAAACCTGAGGACAAAAATGTAATATAATGCAGCTTAGATTTGATGGTTTAGGTTTCACTTTTTTTAAGCCTAAGAACATTTTGAGCCAGTACAGAGAAAGCCTGCTGATCTTGTCAGAAATGCAATGTTCTTTTGATTTCTAATTTGCTGATCTAAAAAGCATTAACAGCGTTGTCTTTCTGTAAACTACTAATTTCCTCTATTTAATGGAGGTGAACAAAGGTAGAGATGTTTGAAGCCCAGCCTAGAAGGAGACAATCTAGGCCAGGGGTAGGCAACCTTAAAGAGGCGGAGATCTACCTGAGCAACATGGGAGAAGTCAAAGATCACCGGGCACAATGTCCCCTTCTCACACCTGATCTAAACCTCTAATTGCCATACTACCGTGTAGCAATCGTGTGCATTCATGGGTTTAAATCAGGTGGTGAGGAGGCTGCACTTGTGAATGAGCCCTTTGTTGCATTCCACAATAACACCTTTAGGGCTTATTCAAACGTAAAGTTGGGGGGGGGGGTGAAACCCTGCGGTTGAGTTAACCGCCCCCAATCCCTACCCACTTTAGCTGCTGAGGTAGCAGACAAAGGTGTACACATGCCACGGCAGGAATGATACCCCGCAGGGGAGGCCTGGCAGCCTTAGGCCTGGGGGGCAAGTCCAGTAAAGTGGCCCATTGAAGCACCAAATCAGCTCACAATCCATGCCCACCTGGTTTTATAATAGATATTGATGTTATAAAGCAAGACAAATATGATACAATGTGGTAACATAATTTAATGTTAATAGCAACAAAGGAGGTGCAGCCTCATCAGTGCCCATCAATGCAGCCTGATCAGTGCCCATCAATGCAGCGTCATCAGTACCCTGCAGCCTCATCAGTGCCCATCAATGCAGCCTCATTAGTGCCCATCCAATTACAAAGAGCGGGGATCTCCTGCTTACCTAGCGTGGACGCTGTCATACGAAATGCCGCCTCCTGGACCGGCTCCTATAATAGACATCATCCATGGTAGGGCCAGCCCTGGGCGACCCCCTCTGATTGCAGTTAGTTGGTGGCCGTGCCCCTGGCCCCTGCTTCCTCCACAAAAAGGAAATATTGTCAGCAGGCAACGGCCACCAGCCATTTCGAATGTAAGTTGGGGTGGCCTGGGGGGCAATTGCCACCCTGCCCCCTGGCCCAGCCCTCCCCTGATACCCCTTGTGACTTTTGGTGAGTGCTACTGCCCGTCAACCGCGACCCATTCAAATAAATCCGGGCACTCTACAAGCGCCCCACAACTGCGTGCATCTGTGGGGTCCAAGGGGTTGAAGTAGCTAGTAAGGAGGCGATACAATGCCTCCTCAGAGTCTTCTTTAACCCCTTGGTTTCTATACTGCACAAGCTTGCAGGGAACTTGCAGAGCGGCCTCATTCACTTGAATGGGTCATGGTGAAGCATGATAGGGTGTATCATTCATGCGTACACCCCTGGCTACTGCAGTTAAAGGGAGTGTGGTTGGGGGGAGTGGTAGTAAAAACACAGCTCAACTATGAGGTTTTACTATTCCCCCAACTGCAAATAAGCCCTTACTGTCCTGAACCCCCAAGAAGGTTGCTTTGACAATTATGCACCTGCGACTTTGCTGCAGGTCAGCTGAGCTTTGGCTTAGACTTCTATGATATCCTGGGAATTTGTTGAGCTTTCTAAAAGGGTACCAAAACTCCAGCATGTTATGGAAGTCTACGGCTATGGCACAGCTAAAGCTACTACTACACTGTGCTGCACCCGCAGCGCATCAGTGTGAAAGCTGCCTAATAGTTATTAACTCTGTTATAGGTGCTATTTTGCCCATATAACTGCTGTTGTGCCCATATAGCTGCTATTGTGCCCATATAGATGCACAACAGCAGCTATATTGGCACAACAGCAGCTATATGAACACAACAGCATCTATATGAGCAGAATAACTTCTTTACTATTCACTATTGTCACATAACTGGGTGGGATCTAGGCACAGTGCTCTGCACCCCAAGTCCACCCTTTTTTGAAGCTGATTAGAGCCTCAGGCTCTAATCACGTGCTTCAAAAGAAAAAAAAAAACCCTGATTGAATTCCATGCGTCCGGTGCCCTACATGCGGATTAGGGGCCAGGCGCATGGATGGGGGGGCGTTGCCCCTGCGCCCCTAATGGACGGGCCACCACGGGTGGTGCTGCTGACCAGGGAGACTGATGGCTTAGCTTTTTTCAGTTGTTTGCTTTGTGAAGTTGAAACCCCTGCAAAGGCAACCATTTTATGTAGAACTTTCATTTCGTTATCAAAAAAAGTGGACTGCCATGTCCTTAACCACTTCCTTACTGGGCACTTAAACCCTCCTCCTGCCCGGACCAATTTTCAGTTTTCAGTGCTGTCACTCTTTGAATGACAATTGCGCGCTCGTGCGACGTTGTACCAAAACAAAATTGGCGTCCTTTTTTTCCTACAAATAGAGCTTTCTGTTGGTGGTATTTGATCCCCTCTGCGGTTTTTATTTTTTGTGCTATAAACAAAAAAAGAGCGACAATTTTGAAAAAAGAAGAATATTTTTTACTTTTTGCTATAATACAAATCCAAAAAAAAAAAAAAAAAAATTATTCATCAGTTTAGGCCAATATATATTCTTCTAAATATTTTTGGTAAAAAAAATCGCAATCGGCGTATATTGATTGGGTTGCGCAAAAGTTATAGCGCCTAAAAACTATGGACATTGGTTTATGGCGTTTTTATTTATTTTCATTTTTTTACTGGTAATGGCGGCGATCTGCGATTTTTATCGGGACTGCGATATTGTGGCGGACATGTCTGATGTTTTTGACACTTTTTTGGGACCAATGACATTTATACAGCGATCAGATCTAAAAACAGACAGATTTCTGTATAAATGTAATTGGCAGTGAAGGGGTTAATACTAGGGGGCAGTGAAGGGGTGAAAAGTGTTCCCTGGGTGTGTTCTAACTGTGGAGGGGTGGGGTTGGCAGGGACATGACAGAACTAACTGATCCCAGTGACAGGGATCAGTAGATCTGGCATGCCCCCCCCCCCCTCACAGAACGGGGAACCGCCGTGTTTACAACGACGGTTCCCCGTTCCTGCTCTCTGCGGTTCCAGCGCGAGCCCAAAGGGGGGGAAAGGCTATTGACGGCCTCCCGGCATTTTAGAGCCACGCTGTAGCCGTCATTCGGCTATGGCACGGACGGGAAGAGGTTAAAAATGTTTTCGGCTCGGTTCACACTACAGCGATGCAGGAACCCTGCAAATCCAGTGTGGGTTCCCACATCGCATACAAATCACAGGCAGTTCACGCTGCCCTATGCGAACTGCTGGGAGTGTCAATAGAAAGTTAATGACACCCCCATTTCAGTTTGCCTATCGCAGTGCAATCTGTCAATTCAGACAGGAATCGGATCACATTGATTCTGGTCTGGACCAAAAAAGGGTCCTGTGTGAGTTTGTTCTGATGTCTGACATCACAGCAGTCGGAACTGGCCCTTCAGAAGAAAATTCCAAAACTGCCACTATGGTAATGTATAGGTTAAAGTATAAGGAAAGCCTAAAGCATATACCTGCTTTAAAATGTTGCCTCCATATCACCCTGCATACATTTTAGCAAAAACTGCAATATAAATACCTTCCTCCCCTATGGTATTCTATGCGGTCATATGACTTCAAAGCCACTGTGTAATGTGGTGTCCCAACAACTAG
>BLSH010348236.1:1897002-1908609 GCA_018402905.1 Glandirana rugosa
TATCTTTTATTTTCTAATCTTATCTTATCTTCTTTTGTTATCTGATCTTATTTTATCTTTATTATATTGGTAGAAGACTTTAACCTTATCTTATGTAAACTTAAATTTATCTTATCGTATCTTATCTTTTATTCATTATGTTATCTTTTCTTATCTTATCTTTTATTACGTTTTTTTATCTTATCTTATCTTTCTTATATTGTTACATTGGTAGAAGATTTTAAACTTTATATTATATTATCTTTTCTTATCTTATCTTTTTTAGCCAGTTTAACTCAAGTGGACTTAAACCTTTTAAAATTAGATAATCTGAAACTTATTTGATTTGTTTAATTCTTTCAATTCGTTTTCTGAATTAATCTAGTTTATTCAAAGTCTAATAGATTAAAATTTTCCAAATTCAGGTGAACTCAATTTGACCGATTTTTTCTATTCTATTCTTTTCTATTATATTATATTTCAAATTTTAGAAGATGGTTACATTGTTATATTCTTTCTATTCTATTCTATTTTTTTGCATTATTTTCTATTCTATTCTTTTCTATTGTATTACTTATTTTCTATTCTATGCTATTCTATTTAAATTCAAATGTATTCTATTCCAATTTCAGAAGATGGTTATATTATTTCTATTTTATTCTAGTCTATTGTTTTCTTCTATTCTATTCTAATCTTTTATTTTCTATTCTAATCTACTATTTTTTATTCTATTTGAATTTGATTTATTGTATTCAAATTTGAGGAAATGGTTATATGCTATTCTATTTTATTCTATTGGTTTTTTTTTAATTCTATTCTATTCTTTTTTCTTTGTTGTTTTATTCTATTGTTTTCTATTTGATTATTTTATTTTCTATTCTATTCTTTTCTATTCTATCCCTTTATTTTCTATTTTATTTTTTCTTTTCCTCTATTTTCTATTAAGTTCTGTTTTACTCTATTATATTATTTTCATTTATTTTCTGTTAAATTATTTTCTATTCTATTATGTTCTTTCTATTCTATTCCTTTATTTTCTATTCTTTTTTTATTCTTTTCAGAAAATTATTTGAATTTGATTCAAAAATTATTCGAATTTCAGCCGAAATGTCATTTCTATTCATTAAATTCATTACTATTGTAATTCAGAAATTCGGATACATCCAATTTCCGAATAATGAAAATTTTGTCCGAATTTCGATTCGGAATGAAACGAACCGTACATGTCACATTTCTCTGCTATTTAAATGCACCAAGAAGCTATGCAGTCCAACATACTAAAGCTGGTCCCAAAATATTCCCAGACATTCTAGTACAGTGTTTCTCAACCTTTCCAGCACAGAGGAACCCTTGAAATAACTTTTCAGTCGCAGGGAACCCCTGCTGAAAATGACTTTACACAACTTTATATTTATATGTATTGTACTTTTACAACTCATGATACATTGGTGTGATGGTCAATGGGAAGAATGCTCCTTACACTTGTGGTCATTGGGATGAATTACCCCCTTCCAGAAAGCTAAAAAGATCAATGGTGTCAGTGGGAATTTATCTGAGGGGCAGAAATTTCTCATTGCTCTAGGAACCCCCAGCAAAGTCTTGAGGAGCCCTAGGGTTCTAAGGAACCTTGTCTAGAAACCCTGTTCTATTATTTTCCAGTTTCAGATGGCTGGGCCTGGAGCCCAGGACTGTATCTGAGTATTCCATTACAAGAGTTAAAACCTTTAGCCACCTTATCTCATTTACATCAATTCAGTGTAGCAGAACAAATGCAGCATGGTTAGTTACAGAGTAACCTGGTTTATTAAATATTAATAAATTCCTATGTGACAGACGGCATGGCTTTCTGAAACTCAATTTCAGATTTTCAGCACATTTACTCCCAGTTGAACATGCAATATTTTATGACACACGTTTGTGTTTCATTTATTTATTTCTTTTTTGTTTTTTGGGTCATTTGTTATGATCGGAATTTGTTATTTCGAATAAATTTGTAACTTTGGAAAAAAGAATTTGAAGATCCAAAAATTCAGAAATTCGAAAATCAAAATATTTGGAAATTCGAAAATTCAAAAATGCGAAAATTAGATAATTCAGAAATCCAAACTAACACCTAACTAACTAACTAATAATAACCAGCTATTAAATTATAGGTATTAGAATTTCCTTTCAAATTTGGCTGTAAGTGAACATAAAGAATATGAATTTATCCGAAGTTACGAATTATCCGAAATAATGAATGCTGCATCTAAACAAATGGAATGTAACACATTACTTATATATTATTATTATTATTATTAATAATAATTTCTTATGTTCCATTTGTTTAGATGTGGCATTTGTTATTTGGGATAATTCGTAACTTGGATAAATTCGTATTCGTTACGTTCACTAACAGCCAAATTTGAAAGTTAATTCCAATACCTATAATTTCATAGGACATCACGTGGACTGCCAAACCATTGGGATAGTGTATGTGATGTTCTGCATATGCGGTGCCTTCTATGTGGGCAAGACGAAACGCCAATTCTGGCGCAGAATTAAAGATCACGTGTATTATGGTCATAAAAACATACTCTCTACACCCATTGGCAGACATCTCAGCCTTTATCACCGCAATGACCCCAATGTTGTTCGTTTGGCTGCCCTAGAGAAAATTATACCTGATCCCAGATGGGGGGGGGGGGGATTTGACAAAATCATACTCCAATTCTATCCTATTGTCCCCTCCCTCTCCATTTGGTCCTTATATACAGGTTTACAATGTATAATGGCGAATGACACCTGGTGATACAACCCACATGGTTTGTTTTGCTTTTCTTCTCTTTTTCCATATGTATCATGCGTTGTGATGGATGGACATTACTTTGTGGTTCCCTGATATGTAACCATCTTTCTGCCTATGTCCATTTGGAGATGCTGTGATTTTTCTGTATATTTTTGTTTGTACACACTCTATTATTGGCTGTGACTACATGTGATCCCGGAGTTGTCTTTCATTGGGGGCGGACATATGCGCCTCATGTCTTCCCCTGTGGGAGGCTTTTGGGTCGTGGGCAGGCCGGTCCGGCACGCCTCTCTGGGGGAGGCCTCTGTTCTGTGGTCTTCCCCTTGGGGCGCCTCTTGTCTGGCAATCGTCTCCCCTTTACATGCGGTGCGCTCCACTCATGAGCATGCGCTGTACTGTTGAGGCGCACGCCGCGTCACGTGATCGCGCCGTGTCCTATGACGCGCTTGGTGCGCCGCACGTCCTTTGAGCGGCGCACACACTTGACGCGGTGGGAGACTATATCAGTCCAACGCCGAGTTGGCGGTTTGTATGGTGGTGGATGCAGGTGGAGGTGGTGCAGAGAGAGGTAGGACACAGGATGCAAGAGAGGCTATAGACATTATACTGCTTTAACCACTTCAGCCACGTAAGGATTTGCCCCCTTCCTGACCAGAGCCCTTTTTGCGATTCGGCACTGCGTTGCTTTAACTGACAATTGCGCGGTCATGCGACGTTGTACCCAAACGAAATTTGCGTCCTTTTTTCCCCCACAAATAGAGCTTTCTTTTGGTGGTATTTGATCACCGCTGCGTCATTTCTGATCGCCGCTATAAACAAAAGAAGAGCGACAATTTTGCAAAAAAAACCCAAATTTCTTACTTTTTGCTAAAATACAAATCCAAAAAAATATATAAAAAAAAATTTTTTTTCATCGATTTTGGCCGATTTATATTCTTCCTCATATTTGTGATAAAAAAAATTGCAACCGGCGTTTATTGATTGGTTTGCGCAAAAGTGGTTGCGTTTACGGATGATGAGAATTCATTTCTGGGGTTTTTATTTATTTTATTTTTTTTTACTAGTAATGGTGGCGATCTGCGATTTTTAGCGGTACTGCGATATTGGGGCAGACATGTCGGAACATTTTGACACTTTTTTGGGACCATTGGCATTTATACAGCGATCAGTGCTATAAAAATGCACTGATTACTGTGTAAATGCCATTGGCAGTGAAGGGGTTAACCTGCACGGGGTGCTCTAAGGGTTAACAGTGTTCCCTGGGCGTGTTCTAACTGTGGGGGGACTGCCCTAGCTGGGGAAGGGAAGTGATCACAGCCTCCATGTAGAGGAAGGCTGTGATCACAGCCCTTCCCCCTTCACAGAACGGAGGTCCGTGTTTACTTACACGGACCTCCGTTCTTTCACTCTGGGGGGGGAATCGCGGGTGGCCGGCGGAGATTGATTCCGCCGCACCGCTCCCTGGCCCTCCCCGGACACGGTGAGCGTGCGGGCGCGCCTCCGGCGGCTCGCGCACGCTCACTGGGCTCGATCTCGCAGCCGCCGTCATATGACGGCAATTCACGCAGGAGAGCCAGCTTGTCGCCGTCAGATGCCGATCGGCGGTCGGCAAGCCGTTAATGTACAGAGTCCATGTATATGTTTCCTTTCCCCTAGGGCATACTATTATGGCTAACTCTCCTGGCACAGTATAAACTTCTGGGAGACGCCCCCCTGGACCCCCGATTTGCTTAAAGGTACCAGTAACCACATGCTAATATATTTCTCGCTGGACTAGACGTCCGTGAAATAAATATATAATCCCGGCAAGGAGATACCCATAATGAAACTATATTTCTGTTCTAGAGACATCCTATGTGTCGCACCTATCTGAGGGGGATCTCTTGTCTCTCATTTCATCTCTCTCTCTCCCCCCTCCCCCTTCCCCTCCACCATCCCCCCCCCTCCCCTCCGCCATCGAGTTGTTTGGCAGTGTCTTAGCAGGGTAAGCCCATGTCCGTGTTTTTTACGCGCATTCTATCAATGGCTGATATAGATGCATACTTAAGCATTGTATATGGCTTTTGTTGCAGACAGAAGTTAACACCATCATATACACATTGGGGCGCCTTAACTCTATTTTCCGTTTGGTGGAAGATTTCCATTTAAAAGGTAACAATATAATATTTTGGCCCTATATGATTATAAATAACATAGATTTTGTACTGATATAAATCTGTCTACATATTTTAGGATATTCCTCTCTGCCTGCTGTGTCACTGCCCTCAAACTTGGGGACTGATGACCATATCTCCTATGTCCGCCCCCATGAATACTCTCTTGGGTCACATCTAGTCAAATGTAAGCACTATGATGATTGATATGCAGCATAGATATGGATGCACTAAATGTATATGAGGAATTGAAATTGATTGAATACTGATATATACCCTCTTTTTTCTATTAAGCTACTCTAACAACCCATACCCATGCTGTGAAAAGGTCTTGAGGAAGCTTGATTGAAGCGAAACGCGTCAACCTATTGCTTACACATCATGATTGTTTTGGTAGTTGGTATCATTACTGATATATGATTATGACTGGTAGGGCCTGTTGACCCTGACCCATTATGCTATATGTTTGTTCATTTTAATTTTTTAACTTGTGAAGCATTTTGCTTTTTTAACAATATGTTGTAATAAAAGAATATTTTTACTAACTTCTAGTGGTTATCTCGTGGTGTGCCTTGAAACGTCCACCTACGTGCGGTATCCCCACATCCTTTTGTGCTCATGAATTTATCCAAAGTTACGAATTATCCAAAATAATGAATGCTGCATCTAAACAAATGGAATGTAACAAATGAATACTAATATATTATTATTATTATTATTATTATTATTAATAATAATTTCTTATGTTCCATTTGTTTAGATGTGGCATTTGTTATTTCGGATAAATTTGTATTCGTTACGTTCACTAACAGCCAAATTTGAAAGGAAATTCCAATACCTATAATTTCATAGTTAGTAATAGTTATTATAAATTAGTTAGTTATCATTTCAGATTTTCAGATTTTCCTTTTTATTTTCGTAGTTTTAGATTTTCACATTTCGGATTTTCAAATTTCCGAATTTCGGATTTTGAATTTTCGGATTTTAGAATTTTGGATTTTAGAATTTTCAGATTTTTCGAACTTCGTTGAACAATGAATTTGGAACAAGACAAATTGCACATGTCTAGTTGTGTTTAATTGTTTGATGTCATTGTTGTTTGGGTGTTTTATGCACTTTATTTGAGCAGCGTGGTTTTTGGTTTTTTTTGCACACTTCTAGAAAAATCTTAGTTTTTTTTATATGCTATATTTTATAAGGAAATGCAGTGGTTGGCACCATATTAAGCAAAAACATTGTTCTTTGAACCTTCCCTAAATCCCATCTTCTTTTAACCACTTCCACACTAGGCACTAAACCCCCCTCCTGCCCGGACCAATTTTCAGTTTTCAGCGCTGTCACTCTTTGAATGACAATTGCGCTGTTGTGCGACGTTGTACCCAAACAAAATTGGCATCCTTTTTTCCCACAAATAGAGCTTTCTTTTGGTGGTATTTAATCACCTCTGCGGTTTTTATTTTTTGCGCTATAAAAGAATAAAGGGCGACAATTTTGAAAAAAGAACAATATTTTTTACTTTTTGCTATAATAAATATCCAAAAATAAAAATACTAATTTATTCATCAGTTTAGGCCGATATATATTTTTCTACATATATTTGATTTAAAAAAAACGCAATCGGCGTATATTGATTGGGTTGCGCAAAAGTCATAGCGCCTACAAACTATGGACATTGGTTTATTGCATTTTTACTTATTTTTATTTTTTTACTGGTAATGGTGGTGATCTGCGATTTTTATCAGGACTGCGATATTGCGGCGGACATGTCAGACGTTTTTGACACTTTTTTGGGACCAATGACATTTATACAGTGATCAGATCTAAAAATAGACACTGATAACACTAAGGGGGCAGGGAAGGGGTTAACTGTGTTCCCCGGGTGTGTTCTAACTGTGGGGGGGGGGGACAGGGTTGGCAGGGGCATGACAGATCTAACTGATCCCAGTGACAGGGATCAGTAGATCTGTCATGCCCCCCCCCCCCTCACAGAACGGGTTTACATCAGTGGTTCCTGGTTCTCGCTCTGTGAGGAGATTGCGGGTCTCCAGCATACATCGGGCATGCCCAGAATGAGCCAAAGGGAAGGACGTCTATTGACGGCCTCCCGGCATTTTAGAGCTGCGCTGTAGCCATCATTGGGCTATGGCGCGGACGGGAAGTGGTTAATGGCAATGCAACATTAAGGGCCGGCTCACACTAGTGCGATGCTAGACATCGCATGTGATTCGCACCGCATCGTTGTGCAGATTGCATGTGATGTCTGTGCGATGCGAATTCAGCCATACAAGCCGTATGGCTGAATTTGCAATGCACTTGGACCAAACTCACGCAAAACCCTTTTTTTGTTCACGCTGGAATCGGATCGCTGTCGTGTTCACACCAAACATATGCCCCTTAGACTTAGTTGACAGTGGCGGCAGAGGGGCAGTGAAAACAGCCAGTTAACTTGCGTCCCCCCCCAACAACCCACTTACAGATTTACATGGCAATTGAAGCGGTGTACAATGCCATAGGGAAAATGCTTCGGTTTGTGGAGCGTCAATTAAAATTTGGGACTGTGAATTTCACAGACAGTGCCACCTGCTAAACTTGCCCGTTGCTTTTTTCTTTAACAAAAAATAAAAAACCCAGCAGTGATTAAATACCACCAAAAATAAGCTCCATTTGTGTGAAAAAAGATAAAATTTTGTTTGGGTACAGTTTTGCATGACCGCGCAATTGTCATTCAAAGTGCGATAGAGCTAAAAGCTGGATATTTGCCTGGGCAGGAAGGGGGTATTAGTGCCCAGTAGGCAAGTGGTTAAAAAAGATATTTAAAAAAAAAAACATTTTGCATTGATACTTGTCTCCCATGGCAGTACCCGGGCCCCCTTACCCTTTTTATGCCCAATAACTTGCATATAAGCCTTCAAAATGGGCACTTTTGATTTGTCATGTTTTTGATCCCATAGATTTTAATAGTTTGCGTCTCAAGTCCAAACTTTTTCCATGTTCGGGGGGTTTTGGTGCCCATCACTTATTCCCACGGCGCTGGAAGCTCAGCAGCAGGAAGAGGACAGGGAATCCCTGCAGTGAAGACTTCTACAGAATCACCAGTTTGCACATCTTGGGACATCCTTCATTACAGGTAAGTAATTACTGTAAAGTGTTACTAAACCCACAACAGTAAAATCAGTGTGTATATGCAGTAAAGCATGCTTGTTATACTCACTGTGAAAGGGGTTAAAGAGGTTGTCAAGTCAGGACAACCACTTTAAACTACGGGTAAGCCTATAATAAGGCTTACCTGTAGGTCCCGGGAATATCTCCTAAACTTGCACCATTTATATTCCCTGTATCTGCATGTGCCGATGTCATTGACACATGCGCAGTGAAAAAACGGCCCGACTGGGCTGTTTCTTCACTAAGTGTGCCGTAAATGACGGCTCCCATGCGCATGCGCAGGAGTGACGTCAGTGCGGCTCCTGCCAATCACAGCGCTGTAGTCTGCGCTGTGATTGATTGGAGCCCGGGATCCCGGAAGACAACGGACACAACATGACGCCTGTCACAGCAGTGCTCGGGGACCGCTGCAACGGCGTTGATCTAAGGTAAGCATTTCCTAATGAGCTAGCATTTAATCCTCTGCATTGTGTAAAAAGGCTGTTTGATCCTGTCTTCTCTGATCCTCCCCTTCTTCCAATGTGCCCAATCCATCTCCTGATAGTACAGAGTAGTGATGGGCTCGGGCATGTTCAGATCAAACCCACCAGGAAGGCTGTACTGCACACCACCAATCATAGGCAGCGTGTGTATGTGCAGCTGCCGGTCAGGAAATGCCTCTGCCTATGATTGGTGGTGTGCAGTGACGGCTTACTGACGGGTTCGATCTGAACACACCCAGGCCCATTACTAGTACAAAGCCTGAAGGGCACTGTGCACATGCTTAGTTTGGTGTGCATTGCTAGAGAGGTTTTTTTTTTGGGGGGGGGGGGATAGTGCATTTAATCAGAACGGGCCAATCAGCACTGTCCAGACAGAGGGTCAGGGGTCCTGCAACCTCATAGGTCAGTCAGAGGAGAATGAAAACTCCTCCTACAAGCTTTAGCCAGACACTGATAGAAGCCACAAGACTGCTATATACTGCTTATGAGAAAAAGTATTTAGCGGTTTATATTCACTAAATAATTGTATTTCCACATTCTGTGTACTGTGGGAGAGCAGAGATAGTGACTGCAGGGGCCTGGGTTTAGTAACACTTTAACTAAAACAGAAATCGAATAAAATAATTGCAAATGTTAGAACATTTTTTCTATTTTTTGGGAGATTTTTTTTAACAGGTTGAGAGATTATATTTTACTGTTGAAGTGTGACACCACATTGTAATCAGAAGCTAATTAACCTGTCGGTGGGATTGGGAGCTGTGGGAATTAATGAAGGATTAATAATAACTACAAATTTATAACCTCCCTACAGCACATTGTTACAGAAAATTAAACTTGAACTCCAGGCAAAATAAGATATTCATTAATAAATATGTAGAGTGAAAATCAGTGTGCCAGTATCAGCTTTTGGCTTTTTTTTTATTAAATGCTTTTCAGAGGAGAAACTAGAATTTCATAGATGGCTGTACAAGGCAGTTTGATCCGATACCCCCTACTGCCTGTGCTGGACTAGAACCTTGCACACCTGCTGGGCATTGCCACTACACAGGCTCTGCATTATTTACTGCAGAAGCTCTCAGTTTCACCACCTTAAAAAACTGCAGAGCACATAAACATCAAATATTTTAAATACTTACTTTAAGCATTATTTTTTTAAACCACTTCACCCCCGGAAGGATTTACCCCTTTAGGAGCAGAGCACTTTTTGCGATTCAGGCCTGCGTTGCTTTAACTGACAATTGCACGGTCTTGCGACGTTGTACCCAAACGAAATCGGTGTCCTTTTTTTCCCACAAATAGAGCTTTCTTTTGGTGGTATTTGATCACCTCCGCGTCATTTCTTATCACCGCTATAAACAAAAAAAAAGACTAACAATTTTGAAAAAAAAAACAATATTTTTTACTTTTTGCTATAATACATATCCAAAAAAAAAAAAAATATTCATCAGTTTTTGCCAATATATATTCTTCCTCATATTTGTGGTAAAAAAAAATCGCAATCAGCATTTATTGATTGGTTTGCGCAAAAGTTGACGCGTTTACAAACCATTCAAATTCATTTATGGCGTTTTTACTATTTTTTTTTTTTTTACTAGTAATAACAGTGATCTGCGATTTTTATCGGGACTGCGATATTGCAGCAGAAATGTCAGATACTTTGACACTTTTTTGGGACCAATGACATTTATATAGCGATCAGAAATTTAAATATCCACTGATTACTGTATAAATGTCATTGGCAGTGAAGGGGTTAACCTGCAGGGGGAGATCTAGGGGTTAACTGTGTTCCCTAGGTGTTTTCCCAACTGTGAGGGGGCTGGGCTGCCAGGGGCATAAGAGATCTAACAGATCCCAGTGACAGGGATCAGTAGACCTCTTACATGCCGCCTGACAGAACGGGGAACCGCCGTGTTTATATGGGCGGTTCCCTGTTTTTCTTCTGTGCCAGGCAATCGCGGGTAGCTGGTGGACATCAAGTCTGCCTGACCCGCGGTCATACTGTTGGAGAGTGGGACGGGCACCCGCCCGCTAGCCGTGCCTACGCGAGCCACCATTTATAAACGGCGATTCGCGCTACAGTGCCACTCTGCAGCAGTAAATGTATGCGAGCTGGTCCGGAACCGGTTAACCACTTGCCCACTGGGTACTTATACCCCCTTCCTAACCAGGCCAATTTTCAGCTTTTAGTGCTCTCACATTTTAAATGACAATTATTCAGCCATGCAACACTGTACCCATATGAATTTTTTGCCTTTTTTCACACAAACAGAGCTTTCTTCTGGTGAAAAAAACAACAGAAATGTGCGCACAACCTTTGTCAGCCCGATAATAAGAATGGATATATATATAGTGGATACCACAAACTATACGCAGAAAGATAAGATTACATATATGAAGAGTCTTATGCCACATCACACAATTTAGTGAGGTGGGAGTGGAAGTCCATAGATACTCCAAAATAAGAGGCAGCCAATCCCAAGAAGCTGAACCAGGCTTCATGCAACTGCAAGACAAGAAAGGAGAGGGAGGCGCCTCTAAGTGCAGTATTAAAAACACATTTATTGCAAGGAAGGATTAAAAACACTCACTGCATATAAGAACAAATTCGGCATGTAGATCAGTCCATAGTGGCGTCACCGTGTATTGTATGCACCAGGGAATGCGTCTCCTGACGTTGTGGTGATGATCCGTTCGATGATCCGTTCGTCTCTGAAGAAGGTGGTAGAGCCGGCTGTAGCATCCAGGACGAGGCTCGGACCGTAGGAGACAAGGCGCAGATCAGTGACGTCACTGCTATGCGACGCGTTTCATTGGGCGAACGGCCCAGGTGACTGTAAGGCCGCGCCTCTTCCTCAGGCAAGGACTGATCAAAGTGGGAGCATACTGAGCATATATTAGCTGAAGAGGTGGGGGGCGGGATAAGTAGGATTCACGGTGGGACAATTCTTAAGGCTAAGACGTCTATGTGGTAGTCGGTCAGACTACCAACGTGAAAAGATAAATATGCAACAACGCTTCTTAGAAAGAGGATACTCACCACAGA
>BLSH010348236.1:1955188-1970596 GCA_018402905.1 Glandirana rugosa
AACTACTATTGGACGATTGAAAAAATACAGTGTGTTTGAAAAATTACTAGATGTTTATTTTACATAATGCAAAATTTCTCTGAAAAAACCATGATAAACAGGTTCCGTGGTGGTTTTTAGGGTAATTGGTGAAGTCGGGGCCTTCCTAAAGGACGAAATCCTGGCCTCGGGAAAAACGCTAAGCCGTGACGCAGCGAAATTGACTGTTAACGCGCCAGCACGTTGCAACATCGGTTTGCTTTAAACGCAGGAAAAAAAGGGTGTTTATCTCGAAAGAAAACCACCATAAACTAGGGGAGACGCAGTAAAGACTAGCGGCGATATTTGTTTTCTTCTCGCTGTTAAAACGTTTTTTGTCGCTCTTCTTTTGTTTATAGCGGCGATCAGAAATGACGCAGAGGGGATCAAATACCACCAAAAGAAAGCTCTATTTGTGGGAAAAAAAGGACGCAAATTTCGTTTGGCTACAACGTTGCACGACCGCGCAATTGTCAGTTAAAGCGACGCAGTGCCGAATCGCAAAAAGGGCTCCGGTCCTAAAGCAGGAAATCCTTCCGGGGCTGAAGTGGTTAATGGGATTTTTGGTGGTGCCTTGGACAAATAGTACCAAAAAAGTCTCTTTAAAACGTAATACATTTTATTTGTAGATCATTAAAAAGTTTGTGTGACATAAAAAAGTTAGCAGGTTATCATCAACCAACAGCAATTGTTTTGTGTCTCTTCTTCCTTTCATATCTGGTTTTATTGATTTGAATTCAAAGTATTTGGAGCTTTCTAAGCCCAATATGGGAAACCATTTAGTACTGTGTCTATACATTTCCTTAAATAGTTTAATGCTGACTGGATGTCCTTTTTGGCACACAGTTAGAGTTGAGCGAACCCAAACTGTAAAGTTCGGGTCCGTACCGAACTTTGGGGTGTCCGTGACCCGGACCCGAACCCGGACATTTGAAAAAAAGTTTGGGTTCGGGTATTTGATCCCACCTGTTGAATAGCTGCAGGGCAGCCAATCAACAAGTGTTTCACTGGTTTGCCCTTAGAAGCCATCACAGCCATGCCTACTAATGGCATGGCTGTGATTGGCCAGTGCATCATGTGACCCAGCCTCTTTATAAGCTGGAGTCACTTAGTGCTGCATGTCACATGCTTTCTGGGTAGTGTAGGGAGAGGATGCTACCGGCACTGTGAGGCAGATTGCAGATATAATAACATCTCATCCTGCATTACAGAACGATCTGATTGTGGACTAGGTAGAGATTACTATTACTACTGCTTTTAGGGACAGATTGCAGATCTCATCCTGCATTACAGAACGATTTGACTGGACTAGGTAGAGTCTACTGCTTAGAGGGACAGATTATTGTTCTAAAATCATCTTCTAGTTCTATAGGGAGAGGTTCCTGCTGTTGCTGTAAGGGACAGATTATTGTTCTAAAATCATTGCCCACTCCTATAGGGTCAGGTTCCTGCCGTTGCTGTAAAGGACAGATTATTGTTTTAAAATAATTTTACTTCCTTTTGCAGCCCTCTAGCACTTTCCAGGACTTTTTTACAGTCATTTTTGTGCCAAAAAGTAAGGGTCCCCATTGACTTCAATAGGGTTCGGGGTCAAGTTCGGGTCAAGTTCGGTACCGAACCCGAACTTTTTCGCGAAGTTCCACCGAACCCACCGAACCTGAACATCCAGGTGTTCGCTCAACTCTACACACAGTCATTTTGCAGTAGTCTATACTCAGTGAAGGTTTTTTATCTTAATGCAGTCTATGCATTAAGATAAAATCTTCGGTGTGTAGCAGCCTCCCAAGCCCCCCCCCCTAATATTTACCTGAGCCCCTTCTCTTTGTAGTGATGTCCACGAGTGTCTTAGCTGTCCCAGACACTCCTTCTGATTGGCCCGAGACACAGCATCGGCGCCATTGGCTCCCGTGGCTGTCAATCAAAATCAGTCAGCCAATCAGAGGAGAGAGGTGGCGGGGAGCGGGGCTACGTGCCTGAATGGATACACGGAGCTCTGACTCAGCTTGGGTGCCCCCATAGAAAGCTGCTAGCTGTGGGGGCACTCACCAGAGGGAGGGGCCAGGAGAGCAGAAGAGAGACCAGAGAAGAGGAGCATCCGGGCTGTTCTGTGCAAATTCAACTGCACAGAGGAGGTAAGTATAACATGTTTGTTATTTAAAAGAAAAAAAAAGAAAAACGAGCCTTTACAATCACTTTAATCACTGCTATCTAGTAAGAACAAAGCCTCTGCTTGTTTTCTTTTGTGCACTGTAAGTTCTCTTAAAGGTTATAATGCCTTATATAGGGTTGCTGAAATATTAAGGACTATACAATTTCTTTTTTTCTACACTTTTAGCCTATCTCTGGTCGGCTGCAACAACTTTTGTCTTGTTTTATCTTTGGCACCCTCGTTTAATCTTACGTTAGCAGTTTATTTTGTGAGTATATTTTTTTCACCTGTTTTGGTGTGTCACCAACAATAATTCTCCCTAATGTTCATCTTTTGGTGTCATCTAATCAATGTACTATTAAAAATATATTATAGCTTGGTCTTGGTGTGTCCTCTGTGGCCGCACGGTTTACCCTGTGCCCTCTGTGGGGTTCCAGCAGCTCTGGGTTGGCATTATGGGGAGACTTTACCCGTTTAAGCTACTGAATGGCTGGACATGGCAAATATTAAATATAAATACTATCGGTTGTACCAGTATGTGTTGTTTTTCCCTTGTTTTCTTTTCCGTATTGTTAAGTGTGTATTGTTTTCCATTATTAAGGCATTTGTTTTTCCTTTTCTTTGAACAGTGATCTTTTAATCAATCCCCTGAGGAAGCCCTTTTGGGGCGAAACATGTCAGGATAAAAATATCTCATCATCACCTAGTTTGAAAATGTTCTCCGTGACATGGTAAAATGATAACCTGCTAACGTTTTTATGGCACACAAACTTTTTAATGATGTACAAATAAAATGTATTACGTTTTAAAGATTTTTTTTGATACTATTTGTTCAAGGCACCACCAAAAATTCAATTAAAAAAACACTCTGTATAAATACTTTATCCAGGGATGTTGGTGCCTCCATTTCGTGTGTCACCAGCCCACATCACCAATTTTTCTATAAAAAAAAAATCGGAACTTTCTCCATTTAATTCTCTAGGGTGTCTGCTTTCAGAAAATATATAATGTTTGGGGGTTTACTCAATCTTCAGGCTTAAAATGATTTTTAAACGTGTGAAAAAACTGCAAAAATGGCTCTGAGAGCAAAAGGGTTAATGTAGCAGCCAGGAAAGGTGTAAAGGAGAATACTGATATGGTGTCATTTATATATGCAGTAATGTATCCCTCAAATAAAGTTATAGTGATTTTGTCAAAACCGTTGTTGCTGTGAAATTACTGAGTTCACTTTGGCAACATTTTTTAACCTCTAATTTGATCACATTTTCAGTTTAAAAGTTTAAAATATATATCTTTATCCCTTCCTGTCTGGGCCAAGCTGACCCAAACAAATTATTTATTGCACAACAGGTGCGCTTGCTGGCACACACTATTAACTGTATGCAGCCTCAACTACATACAGTATACAGCTCTGTGTTCTGGCAGTGCAGTGGGAACTTTTTGTCCCTTTCTGGAACAAAATAGGGCATGTCCAACCGGTATCGGGACAGGTTCGTCTAGCGTTCGTCTAACCGATTTCTGTCCGCCCCACGTACAAATTAAACATGTACAATTAGTTTCGTTCCAAATTAGTTTTTTAGCAAATTTTGACAAATTCATTAATTCGGAAGTATTCGAATTAACGAAAATTTGTTTACCAAATTTGTCTGCATATTCGTAAATTTGAATAGTCGAATATTTGTAAAGTCAAAAGTTCGTAAATTCGAATAGTTGAATATTCGTAAATTCAAAAACCTGAAAATTCAAAAATCTGAAATAATAACTAACTATAATAACTTAACTATTAACTATTACTAACTATTAAATTATAGGTATTGGAATTTCCTTTCAAATTTGGCTGTTAGTGAACGTAACAAATACAAATTTATCCAAAGTTACGAAGTATCCGGAATAATGAATGGCGTATCTAAACGAATGGAACATAATGAATTAATAATAATAATAATAATAATAAATAATAATAATAAAAACATTTTATTATTATTATTTATTATTAATTTGTTCTGTTCCATTTGTTTAGATGTGGCATTCATTATTTCGAATAATTCGTAACTTTGGATACATTTGTATTCGTTATGTTCGCTAACAGCCAAAAGAAGGAAGAAGGGCAGAAGATGAACTCAGCCAGCACAGGGGACATCCCTGGACCTGCTTTGTTTGCAGGTAAGTGACACATAATGGGCTACTATGAGATACATAGTAGCCCATTATGATTCTACTTTACAGGGGAATATAGAGGACAGTAAATCCCATCTGGGTTTACTTCCTCTTTAAATCTTCCAAAGCTGAAGTGGTTAAACTTTTTATTAATTTCATTTTCAAAAAAGAGTAAAAGGAATTATTTTCCAGAAGTAAGTTAATAACATTCATCAAACCGCAACGTCTTCCTCTCCTCTTAACAAAGAGTGCTAATGGATTATGGGCAAATGTCATTTATCGTACAGGAAATATTGTGACATGCCATTTGAGTCCCGGGAACATTTTCACCACCCCTTTTTTGTCTTTCATCCAAGAAATGTCATTTGCCTCTGATGCTAAATGTGTTATGTTAATGTTTCTATGGAAATGTTACACTTACTCCGCAGGCTGCAAGTACTGCCTTTTCCTCTCTTCATTTTTTCTCAACCTGCTGCTTTCAAAGTGCTCTGTGAACCGAGATACCGATTTCCTATGGCGTCTTAAGAAATTATTAATACAGAAAATGTGCGTAAAGGCGGAAAAGCTAAACTTCCATCAGGTTGGGAAGTGTCTGAATTCTATCTTTTTGAAAATTAATTTTTATCTTCAATAGCTACATTTTCATTTCCTTTATGTTTTTATTTTATTCATTTTTTATCAGTGCTGTACTGCCGTATTATGGTGCAGCAGTGATATGAGATAAACAAACTTGTGGCTGCTACATACAGTAGGTATACAGTAGAAAAGAATCACCCCCCTTTAAAATTCTCACATTTTTTGCTTTGCAGACTGTAATGAAGACAGACACAGTTTTTGTTTTATAAAGAGAAGGGAATGAAGGCTGACCAGCCTTGCGCATTACCTTTTCGATATTTTAATATAAATGAAAAGTTAAAAACATACTCACAAATGAGTGAAAAAGTCAGGCACAATAAATAATAAGTCCACACAAAGTCCCATCCAGCAGGACCTACTGGCCAGCAGTAGCCAAGGGATGTGAAGTCCGAAGGAAAATTTACGCGTTTCGAGGGTGTCCCCTCTTCTTCAGAGCTCTGACTTTTTCACTCATTTGTGAGTATGTTTTTAACTTTTCATTTATATCAAAGTATTGCATAGGTAATGCACAAGGCTGGTGCACCTTTTTTCTTTCTCCTTTATAAAGATGTCTTTGGGTTCCCCTGACCTGTTTGAGAGTGGCAGCACAGCTAAGTGGTGACTTGATTGGTGGAAATCTATGTTCTCAATAAATTGCATATCATTCTCCAAAGAGCAAGGAGCATGGTCCTTTTCTTGTACAGTTTTTGTTTTATCCAAGTGAAAGATATAACACCAACAAAAAAATCAAAAACAGAATCACTTAGTTGGAAAAAAGATTACCCCCTCCTAAAAATGACTTAAACTTAAAGGAGTTATCAAGGCAGAAGGTTTTTTTTTTTATGTTAAAGCATTCTATGCATTAAAAAGGAAGTCAACCCTGCAAAAAAAAAAAGTTCCCCCCTCCCCTGCAAAGTAAGCATCGCATACGAGCACATTATGTGACACTTATCTGCAAATCAAGCCTGTGGCATCCCCGCTGCGGGCCGCAGCCATATTCGGTCATCTTGCTTTCGTAGCCACAGACTCTGGCTGTGTGACTGGCCGGAGCTGTATAACATCACTGGCCGGAGCTGCGTCAGTCACGGCACTGCCTTCTGAAGAAAAGGCATGGGTGGCCGTTTCTTCAGAGCGCATGTGGCGGTGACATCAGCGGCGCAGTATCCAGTAAATATCTCCTAAAGGGCGCATGTTTAGGAGATATTTACTGTACCTATAGGTAAGCCTTATTCTAGGTTTACCTATAGGTACAAGTGTTACAGGGAGGTTTACAACCTCTTTAATCACTTCAAAACTGGGCACTTATAACCCCTTCCTTCCCAGACCAATTTTCAGCTTTCAGCGCTCTCACACTTTGAAGGACAATTACTCAGTCATGCAACAATGTACCCAAACAACATTTTTATCATTTTTTTCACACAAATAGAGCTTTCTTTTGGTGGTATTTAATCACCTCTGGGTTTTTTATTTCTTGCGACATAAGTGAAAAAAAAGCGAAAATTTGGGAAAAAAACACTTTTTTTTTGTTTTTATGATAACATTTTGTAAATAAGTAATTTTTGTGCATACATTTGGGCCAAAACCTATATTGCTACATATCTTTGGTGCGTGAGGGGGAGAACCCGGTAACAGGTCGTTACCACGGTTTGTTGACATTCTGTGACCGGCTGTGACTGGACACAGCCAGTCACATGGTACAGAGCCAATTTCATTGGCTCTTTACCCTGATCGGGATTGGGCTTTGTCTGAGGGACAAGCTTCAGCGCAGATTGCCGCGCTGTGCGCCCCGGGGTGCACGCGCAAGCAGTGTGCACGTGGATGCACAGGAATGCCGGAAGTGAGCAGCTGTGATAGGACACAGCCGGTCACGTGGTAAAGAGCCAATTTTATAGTCCTGGAAAGTCCTAGAGGTCTGCAAAAGGAAGGAATGGGGGTAAGGGTGGGACAAGTGCCCTACAAAGAAATGGGGACAGGGAAATAACTAAAAGCATTTTTAAAAAAATAAAAACATAAAAAAATCAAAAATGGAGATGGATGTGGACCATCTTCAAAGTGGGTCTGAAAAGTATTAATTAACGGTAGAAGCCATATAACTGTTCTAAAATCATCTTCAAGCTGTGTCAAAAAAGTATAAATAAGCCGGGAGAACCCATATCACTGTTCTGCTAACATCTGGAAACTGTGTGTAACACTTTAACTAAAACCGGGAGAAACCAAACTACTGTTCTGCAAACATCTGGAAACTGTGTGTAACACTTTAACTAAAACCGGGACAAACTGAACTACTGTTCTGCAAACATCTGGAAACTGTGTGTGTCACTTTAACTAAAACTGGGACAAACTGAACTACTGTTCTGCAAACATCTGGAAACTGTGTGCAACACTTTAAATAAAACTGGGACAAACAGAACTACTGTTCTGCAAACATCTGGAAACTGTGTGTAACACTTTAAATAAAACCGGGACAAACAGAACTACTGTTCTGCAAACATCTGGAAACTGTGTGTAACACTTTAACTAAAACCGGGGCGAACCCATATCACTGTTCTGCAAACATCTGGAAACTGTGTGTGACACTTTAACTAAAATCCGGGACAAACTGTTCTGCAAACATCTGGAAACTGTGTGTGAAACAACAGCATAGAGAAGAACAGGATTATGGTTACGCTCTCTTATAGTTTCACATAGAGTTTTTAGATGATTTTAGAACAGTGATATGATGTCACTGTTCTAAAATCATCTAAAAACTCTATGTGAAACTATAGCAGAGTGAAACCATATCCCTGTTCTTCTCTATGCTGTTGTTTCACACACAGTTTCCAGATGTTTGCAGAACAGTTTGTCCCGGATTTTAGTTAAAGTGTTACACACAGTTTCCAGATGTTTGCATAACAGTGATATGGGTCCGCCCGGTTTTTGTTAAAGTGTCACACACAGTTTCCAGATGTTTGCAGAACAGTAGTTCAGTTTGTCCCGGTTTTATTTAAAGTGTTACACACAGTTTCCAGATGTTTGCAGAACAGTAGTTCAGTTTGTCCCGGTTTTAGTTAAAGTGACACACACAGTTTCCAGATGTTTGCAGAACAGTAGTTCAGTTTGTCCTGGTTCTAGTTAAAGTGACACACACAGTTTGCAGAACAGTAGTTCAGTTTGTCCCGGTTTTAGTTAAAGTGACACACACAGTTTCCAGATGTTTGCAGAACAGTAGTTCAGTTTGTCCCGGTTTTAGTTAAAGTGTTACACACAGTTTCCAGATGTTTGCAGAACAGTAGCATGGTTTCTAACAGTTTTAGTTAAAGTGACACACACAGTTTCCAGATGTTTGCAGAACAGTGATATGGGTTCTCCCGGCTTATTTATACTTTTTTGACACAGTTTGAAGATGATTTTAGAACCGTTATATGGCTTCTACCGTTAATTAATACTTTTCAGACCCAGTTTGAAGATGGTCCACATACACCTCCATTTTTGATTTTTTTATGTTTTTATTTTTTTTTAAATGCTTTTAGTTATTTCCCTGCCCCTATTTCTTTGTAGGGCACTTGTCCCACCCTTACCCCCATTTTCCTTCCTTTTGCAGACCTCTAGGACTTTCCTGGACTTTTTTACAGCAATTTTTGGAACTTTTGTTAAAATTACCAGAACCCCGGACCCAAAGCCGGACTTTTTTTGAAACATCCCAAAGTTCGGTACGGACCCGAACTTTACAGTCCGGGTTCGCTCAACACTAGTGCTGAAGTGTCGGGCTGCTTAGCTGTTCTATTTCCTGATATAAGAACAGAGCATTCAGGATTACATAAATGAGAACTCAAAAATGTGTTAAAGAGTAACTCAACTTTTGTTGAGGAAATAAGCATTCCCCTCTGGGTGATCTATGTACATTGCAGGGATTTTAACAAACGTTGTTGCCGATTCCAACCTTTTGTTATTCTGAGGAAATAGCTGTTTGTATGTATGTGTCCATGTGCAAAGTGAGTGTGTTTGGAAGTTATTTTATAATTATCAATCAGCTGCTGCACCTGCAGGGCTCTAATGAGGAAAGTGGCAGGGTCTGCATTCCTTTAAATGTGATTTCCTATTGGGAGTATCTCACCAAAAATGGCATTTTTGCTGCAGGGGATGTCAAAAATCTGACTTTTTTGCACTCTTAGTGCAGACTTATGGGACAATCAATGAGCCAATCACACAAGCAAGAAATTACATTTTCCGGGGGCCTTCTGTACACCATCTGTGTATAGAACGCCTCCAGGTAACCATATTGTATTGTATTGTAAAGAAAATTACAGCGGCTGCAGATTGAAAAGGAAAGGTAATTTTTACTAACATTCAATTACAATATGTCTTGAGTCACAATTGTGTACGCTATATTATTTTTTTTTTATTTGCCTTTTTTTTTTAAAGTGGAATTACCCTTTAATTGACACTTTTACTCTCCTCCACCAGCCAAGATAGAATGTCAGCTATCAAGCTTGCATTTAGACAGGTGACAGGACAGCCTTTATGGGGGCCTTAACAAGGGACACTGGACTCAATGCTGTACTTTGGCCCAGGCCAACAAGCCCAGGCCTAGGGCGGCACTTTGCAGGGGGCAGAAAAAAGCTGCTCCCCCCACCCCACACACGAAAAAAACAGCCTCCTGCCGGCCCCCACATGAAAAGAGTCCTTTTAGTGTACTTTTTTGCTCATGGTTTTTGCAGCCTGCTGATTTGTTTTTCTCTATAGGAACATCTTTGTACCAGTTACTCTTGTTTTATTTAGCAAAATGTATTATGATTAAATATACACAGATCTTTCAGTCTGTGTGTTGACATATTTTGGGGTTATTTTTGGTTCTAATTCTTTGACTATGTTGGAACATTAGTTGGGCAGGTCCCAACCCAGGTGTTCCTCCTGGGATAAGTGGCCCTGACAGCTGAAAGCGGTACCTGTGTGGTCAGATCTGCATTGTATGTCCAATAATCCTCAAATATTCTTTGGTAATAGCCCTCTCGGAGTGGGACATTTAAGCCACAGAGATAGTCAAATATATAAAAATACAAAGTGTTATTGATACAAAACATAAAAATAATCCAAAACCTTAAAATGGAAATTGTGAATATGCCAGTTTAAACAACATAGTTCTGAATTCAAGACTGATGAACATCACCTAATGCATTTCGGAATACCTTCTTCAGAGGTGCTCCTGTAGATCATTAAACAGTTTTAAGTCTGCAAAAATATAAATCACATTGTAAGTATAATTAGGTCATTGTCATATATGTTAACAGTATAAGAAGAGCACATAATAGGACTCACCAGACTCCAGTCGGAGTATGTGTAATGCATATCCAGCAATATATATTAAAATAATTTTTCTGGAACAATAATACCACCAAGAATGAACAAGAAATCACCACTAATTGTAAGCCACCAAGAGCCCCTGGGCTACACAGTAGAGTCCCCCACAAAGGATCCGGGCGGTACCTTCCACAGGGAAGGAGGAGAGCCACAGTCAGAGGTCAGAGGGCAGCCTCTAGAGTGTGAGGCAGGTATGCTATATGGGAGAGAGTAATAAAACTATGAAAAATGGTGTGCATTTACCAGGAATTGTCACAGCAAAAAAAAATGGTCACAGTGCTTATACAAAGAACTGCGTAAAGCTAAGTATGGCAACAAGTAACCTATTCAGAAAAACTACCTGTTATGGGGTCAGTGGAAAACAAGGGGATGGCTTGCGTCCAATAGAGATGATCAGTGCCCAGAGTATATTAGGGTACTATCTGAGCAAACCAGTTAACAGGGCTGGTGATTCAAATAAGGGAAAAAGACCAACCATTAGAAAATGAGGTATGTCTACGGTACCATCAGTGCAGAAAGCACCACATGCTCAAAAAAGTTCTTAAGAAGAACTACAGTTTTAAATTCCAGTATTTACCTGATGTAAAGAGCCTATAATAAAGGCATCTCATCTGCCGCCATGCTGCACTGTACTGTGGGCTGCACCATTTAAAGCAAACCTGGAAGAGGGGAGTAGCCAATCCAGGCCTCTCCTCTGTGAGCATCATTGAACCTTAGCCAATGTGTCCTCCTCAGTGGATGCACCCAATGGAATCCTCCAGATTACCGATATTCAATGTAACCTGCCCCTCGGTGGGGTGATGTCACGTGCCAGACATCCGCCAAAGCAGTACCCCCAGTGGAACGCAAATCGAAAGGAGGAAGTTGGTTGCAACCGACCCTTCCCTAGCGTCAGAAGATGGAAACATCCAGATAACAATCCAGGACTGACACAGGCGAACCCCAGGAATGGAGGACGTCTGCCAGTATTGTGACCACCAGGGAGCAGACCTGCCACTTACACCAATACAGGCTAGTGGCTCAGGGTCACCGGGCAGGGGGCATTCTGAAGGCCCAGGGGAAAGAGACAAGGGGCAAGTGGTGTAAAACGAAATATGGATCAAAAAATATATACTGTATATAGTGCTCCTATAAACTGCCAACATTCATGACATGGCCAATACTGGGTACAAATACAGACATATTCCATAGTTACATGTCATTAGATAAACAATATTGGAGCAGCAATATTAGGCAAAAATGCAATGCAAAGTCTGTAGCATAAGCAGAGCTTAATACTAAATGTGGAAAGAAAAGTCCTGCTAATATAATGCTGTAACCATCATCAAAACAAAATAGTGCTTGTGACATGTGACAGTTTATAATCCTGGAAGTGTTCTAACAGTATCCTGGTCACTTCTTATCCATGAAAAAAAGGTGACTTCTCCCTTCAACCATGTGAAATCATGCAAGTGCTCAAGGTGATTGCAGATGGACCCTTACCCTGAGATGTGGCTAGGCACTATTCATGCACTAGCTTAACTCGCCTTAGTGCTGCATAGCACTCATAAATCCAGGTCAAACTATCAGAAGTCTCCAGGTGCGATCATACAAAGGATAAAGCATACAAACAGGGACATAGCGTAATACTGTTTAAAATATCTTTTAATTCATAAAACGCATTAAAACACACACTTCCCCCCTACGCATATGTACTCTTACCAGAAGCGCCAAGGGTACAGAGCATATCGCATTGTGGAGGTGCCGGCCATCCCCGATCTTTCGTGGACTCTGCCAATAGTCTCTCTCCCCTTCCCTGTTTGTCTCCGTCCAGCGGGGAAACAGGGAGTGTGTGACGTCTGGCGTGGTGGCTTGCCGTACAGTCCAATCATGACGCGTTTCGTCACTGAGGACTTCTGCTGGTGATTGGCTGTACGAACTGAAGGCAGAAACTATATACCCACCCCCCTACTGTCAATGATAATTTAAAGGGACCATCAATAACGATGCTACCTTATCGTGGAGGGCCGGCATCTACATTTACAATTCACATGCTTATAAAAATAAACTCTCTGCTATATCCAGTAAGGCACTCTGCCTTTATTCATAGCAATCTCATTATAGCATCATGTCGAGATACCACATATTAATAAAAAAATTCCAATGGTCAAATGTATGGTCGTCTAAGTCTTATAAGTAATAACCTAATAATTTTAATCTTTTAGCAGTGTATTTGTTTGTTTATAATTTAAGCAATTTTCAACTTCTTTGATTATATTTCTTTTCTACCTAAATCCCTTCATCCATCCTTAGGTTTTACCTGCAAGAATGCTTAATTATTCATTCAGCTTTTTTCATTGGACTAGTTTAGCTGACCCTTACATCCAACTCTATCCTCATATATATGGTGATGAATGGGTGGGACTAAATTAATCTTTAAAACGTCCTACCATTTTATAAAACATATTAAATTCAATATTTCGATATTAGTCAGCTAGTAGGAAGGGGGGCCAACGCCTCCCCCAATATCATACTTCATACAACTTATGCTACTAGTTCTATATGTCACTGATGAAGGAATTAACATCCAATTCAATGTTCATTCCATAGGGGTATAGAATCCTCATGAGGTAGATCCAGTATGTCTCCCTCTGTGAGAGGTCCCTTATCCGGTTTGATCCCCTCCACAGGGGGTATACCACTTCTATTCCACAGAAACGGACCAGAGCTGGGTCCCTATTATGTTTCTTTCTAAAGTGGTTAGAAACACTGTGTTCTTTATAGACTTTTTTAATATTAGCTAGGTGTTTTCCTATACGGACCCCCAATTTTCTTTTAGTCCGGCCTATGTAACATAGGCCACATGGGCACCACAGAAGGTAAACTACATGTGTGGAGTTACATGTAATAAAATCCCTTATTTTAAATCATTTACCTTCTGAGTTATTGAATTCAACACTTGCCTTATTAAACCCCTTTGTCCACCTGCATGCCTTACATTTTCTACAGGGGAAAAAACCCTGTCTATTTCTATGGAATTTTTGACGGCCTGGGACATCCAATGCTTTCTTCACTATATGGTCACCGAAATTGGGTGCCCCTCTGTAGACAAACCTAGGTCTGTCCATCAAGAGGGGACCCAAATGGCGGTCCAATTGTAGGATGTGCCAATGCCTTTCAAAGATATCTTCTACCTCCTTATATTGACTATGAACTTTGGATAAGAACTTTAATTGGTACGTTGTTTCCTGTATTGGTTCTGTTTTTTCTTTCAGACAATCTTCTCATGGGATATTCTCTACCTCCTCAATGATCTTATTAAGTGATTCTGGTCGATATCCTTTCTGTTCAAATTTGGTCTTTAATACTTCAGATTGTGTTTTATAGTCTGTAATACTACTACAATTCCTCCTTACTCTTAGAAATTGCCCTTTGGGTATGTTTTTGATCAATGTTGGGTGATGTCCACTATTTATTGAAAGATAGCTGTTGCGATCTGTCGGTTTAAAATAAACCTTAGTGGTTAAGCTGTTATCACTCCTTTCTATGGTCACATCCAAATAATTAATAGAGGTGTCACTAATATTATAATCCAATGTGATATTCTTATTGTTACAGTTGAGGGTAGTTATAAAATCCATTGCCTCCTGTCTAGTTCCTTTCCATATCAGTATGAGGTCATCTATATATCGTCGATACAGTACTATTTGAGGTCTTTCTACCGAAAAGATCACTCTGTCTTCCCACTCAGCCATAAAAAGGTTGGCCATCACCCAACATGGATCAAAAACATACCTAAAGGACAATTAATAAGATCATTGAGGAGGTAGAGAATATCCCATGAGAAGATTGTCTGAAAGAAAAAACAGAACCAATACAGGAAACAACGTACCAATTAAAGTTCTTATCCGACTTTCATAGTCAATATAAGGAGGTAGAAGATATCTTTGAAAGGCATTGGCACATCCTACAATTGGACGGCCATTTGGGTCCCCTCTTGATGGACAGACCTAGGTTTGTCTACAGAAGGGCACCCAATTTCGGTGACCATATAGTGAAGAAAGCATTGGATGTCCCAGGCCGTCAAAAATTCCCTAGTAATAGACAGGGTTTTTTCCCCTGTAGAAAATGTAAAGCATGCAGGTGGAAAAAGGGGTTTAATAAGGCAAGTGTTGAATTCAATAACTCAGAAGGTAAACGATTTAAAATAAGGGATTTTATTACATGTAACTCCACACATGTAGTTTACCTTCTGTGGTGCCCATGTGGCCTATGTTACATAGGCCAGACTAAAAGAAAATTGGGGGTCCGTATCGGAGAACACCTAGCTAATATTAAAAAAGGCTATAAAGAATACAGTGTTTCTAACCACTTTAGAGAGAAACATAATAGGGACCCAGCTCTGGTCCGTTTCTGTGGAATAGAAGTGGTATACCCCCTGTGGAGGGGATCAAATCAGATAAGGGACCTCTCACAGAGGGAGACATACTGGATCTACCTCGTGAGGATTCTATACCCCTATGGAATGAACATTGAATTGGATGTTAATTCCTTCATCAGTGACATATAGAACTAGTAGCATAAGTTGTATGAAGTATGATATTGGGGGAGGCGTTGGCCCCCCTTCCTACTAGCTGACTAATATGGAAATATTGAATTTAATATGTTTTATAAAATGGTAGGACGTTTTAAAGATTAATTTAGTCCCACCCATTCATCATCATATATATGAGGATAGAGTTGGATGTAAGGGTCAGCTAAACTAGTCCAATGAAAAAAGCTGAATGAATAATTAAGCATTCTTGCAGGTAAAACCTAAGGATGGATGAAGGGATCTAGGTAGAAAAGAAATATAATCAAAGAATTTAAAAAATTGCTTAAATTATAAACAAACAAATACACTGCTAAAAGATTAAAATTATTAGGTTATTACTTATAAGACTTAGACGACCATACATTTGACCATTGAAATTTTTTTATTAATATGTGGTATCTTGACATGATGCTATAATGAGATTGCTATGAATAAAGGCAGAGTGCCTTACTGGATATAGCAGAGAGTTTATTTTTATAAGCATGTGAAGTGTTAATGTAAATGCCGGCCCTCCACAATAAGGTAGCATCGTTATTGATGGTCCCTTTAAATTATCATT
>BLSH010348236.1:1974960-2016809 GCA_018402905.1 Glandirana rugosa
TTCCCTGGCGGGTAGTAGAGGCGCCCAATGCAGATACGGCCCTTTAATTCATTTGTATGCGTACGTCCTACAATGGTAGTAGCAGTTTTACCGTTTTACGTTTCGCTTTGCTTTTATACTTCTACTTATGTCCTGTAAAAACCTTCTTACCCTTCTACGAAAGAAGAAATAACTTGCCTTACCCTTTAGCGACACAAATTATACGTTATGATGCTATAGTGTAAAGTTCCGAAGTTTAGAAGTCGTAGTAAAATCGTGAGAGGTACGATTATAACTGTTCCTTAATGATTTGAGACTGTCTTTTTACCTGGCTTTTCAAGGTGCTCAATTTGTGCTTGCGTAGTTCAGTACCTTTGGGTAATTCCTTGTCAATATTAGCATGGAGAGTGCTAAAATGATGCTGAAGATTTGAAGCCTTGAAATGTGATATCGTAGTATTGCATATTAAACACAGCGATTTCCCATTCCGTTCAATAAAGAAGAAAGCATCTTCCCATTCTTCCAAAAATGTCCTGTATTCATCTTCATATTTTCGTTTCGCTTTGCATTTTGCCATTTTGACGATGATGGTAACATCCTGCATGCGTATGTTTACTTAATTTCCCGGCATAGACGTAACCCGCGGAGATGATGGGCGGTCCCTTACGTCAGAAGCAGCATAACAAAATCCAATCTGCCAAAGGGCCGGTTCACACTGGAGCATCGCGAAGCGGCGCGATGCGGCGCTCGAGGCGATCTCAAGGCGGCTTGCGAGGAGACTTCTATCATAGAAGTCAATGCAAGCCGCCTGAGATCGCCCTGAGAGAAACATGAAACTTGGCAAAGAGCCACAGTATATACAAAATATGATAAGAGGCAAAGAGCCGCATTCATTATGGCCGGGAGCCGCGTGCGGCTCAAGAGCCGCGTGTTCGCCACCCCTGCACTAGATGATTCTTGAGTGATCTTGAACGCCTAAAAGTGATTGCGGGTACATTGGAAATAAACAGCCTAATTTAGAGGTCCCCTTTGAGTAGATGCCAGTGTTTTTGGAGAATTTTACGTAGCTCAATATGTTGATTAGAGTAATTGGTGATTAATCACGTGTTGTGAGTCTCTGTGGCCTTGCTTTTTCTGTTGTAATATATTGTCATTGATGTCTAGGCTTGGCAAATGCTCAATTATATGCTTTTTTCAGGCAAGTCCTTGAATAACCTCTTAGTAGTAGTCTTTTTCTAAGTTCATCTGCTTCTGTTTTGAAGGACTGTTCATCCGAACAGTTCCTTTTAATCTGTAGATATTGACTGTATGGGATAGACCGAATCAGTGGTTCTGGATGGAAACTTGAAGTGTGCAACAAACTGTTGCCAGCTGTAGGTTTCTGGTACTGTCCACTACTAAGGAGTCCATTTTCATTCTTTCGGATCGTTATATTCAGAATAGAGGTGGATTGATAATCATACATCACGATGAAACTTAAGTTCATAGGACTGAGGTTAATCTTGGCCAAAAAGATGTGAAGGAGATCAACCGACCCCTCCCACACTATAAAAACATCATCTATATAGCGATGCCATAATGTTATATATTCTCCAAAGATGGACATGTCATCAGACTCAAAAAGAGTCCTCTCCCATTCCCCCAGGTACAGGTTCGCGTATGATGGGGCACAACAAGTCCCTGTCACCACGTCCTGTACCTGGAGGAAGAGAGCATTAGCAAAGCCAAAGAAGCTGTGGTGCAGGATAAAGTCCAGTCCATATTGCTGCTCCAATATTGTTTATCTAATGACATGTAACTATGGAATATGTCTATATTTGTACCCAGTATTGGCCATGTCATGAATATTAGCAGTGTATATATATACTATACTGTACTGTACTGTACTATATATTTTTTCTGATCCATATTTCGTTTTACACCACTTGCCCCTTGTCTCTTTCCCACCCTTTACACCCTGCCCCCCGAGCCACTAGCCAGTATTGGCGTAAGTAGTGGGTCTGCTCCCCAGTGGTCTCAATACTGGCAGGCATCCTCTGTTCCTGGAGTTCGCCTGTGTCAGTTCTGGATTGTTATCTGGATGTTTCCATCTTCTAACGCTAGGGGAGGGTTGGTTGCGTCTGACTTCCTCCTTCCGGTTTGTGTTTCACTGGGGTTACTTCATCGGCGGATGTCCGGCGGGTGATGTCACCCCGCCAAAGGGCGGGGTTACACCACTTGCCATTCATCCGGAGAATTCTATTGGATGAGTCCACTGAGGAGGACGTGTTGGCTGAGGTTCAATGACGCTCACAGAAGAGAGGCTTGGATTGGCTACTCCCCTCTTTCAGGTTTGCTTTAAATGGTGCAGCCCACAGTACAGTGCAGCATGGCGGTGGATCAGATGCCTTTATTATAGGCTCTTTACATCAGGTAAATACTGGACTTTAAAACTGTAGTTCTTAAGAAGAACTTTTTTGAGCATGTGGTGCTTTCTGCACTGAAAGTACCGTCGACTTACCTCATTTTCTAATGGTTGGTCTTTTTCCCTTATTTGAATCACCAGCCCCGTTAACTGGTTTGCTCAGATAGTACCCTAATATACTCTGGGCACTGATCATCTCTATTGGACGCAAGTCATCCCCTTGTTTCCCACTGACCCCATAACAGGTAGTTTTTCTGAATAGGTTACTTGTCGCCATACTTAGCTTTACACAGTTCTTTATATAAGTGCTGTAACCATTTTTTTGCTGTGACAATTCCTAGTAAATGCACACCATTTTTCATAGTTTTATTACTCTCTCCCATATAGCATACCTGCCTCACACTCTAGAGGCTGCCCTCTGACCTCTGACTGTGGCTCTCCTCCTTCCCTGTGGAAGGTACCGCCCGGATTCTTTGTGGGGGACTCTACTGTGTAGCCCAGGGGCTCTTGGGGGCTTACAATCAGTGGTGATTTCTTGGTCATTCTTGGTGGTATATTGTACCAGAAAAATTATTTTAACATATATTGCTTGATATGCATTACACATACTCCGACTGGAGTCTGGTGAGTCCAATTAAGTGCTCTTCTTGTACTGTTAACATATATAACAATGATCTAATTATACTTACAATGTGATCTATATTTTTGCAGACTTAACCGCTTTGTATCCACGCTATAGCCGATTGACGGCTACAGCGTGGATCTAAATTGCCGGGAGGCCTTCAATAGACGTCCTCCCCTTTGGCTCGTGCCAGGTGCGCTCTCGCCGCCGCACGTTGCGTGAGCATGCCCGCGGGTCAGGCGCACTCGATGTCCGCTGGAGACCCGCAATCTGGTCACAGAGAGCCAGAATGGGGAACCGCTGATGTAAGCACGGCAGTTTCTCTGTGATCGGGATCAGTCAGATCTGTTATGCCCCTGTTAGCCCCGCCCCCCCACAGTGAGAACACATACAGGGAACACATTTAACACCTTGATCGCCCCCTTAGTGTTAACCCCTTCCCTGCCAATGACATTTATGCAGTAATCAGTGTCTATTTTTAGATCTGATCGCTGTATAAATGTCATTGGTACCAAAAAAGTGTCAAAAATGTCAGACAAGTCCGCCGCAATATCGCAGTCCTGATAAAAATCGCAGATCGCCGCCATTACCAGTAGAAAAAAAAATAATAATAAAAATGCCATAAACCATGTCCATAGTTTGTAGTCGCTATAACCTTTGCGCAACCCAATCAATATACGCCGATTGCGATTTTTTTCTTTACCAAAAATATGTAGAAGAATATTTGTCGGCCTAAACTGATGAATACATTTGTTTTTTATTTTTTATTTTTGGATATGTATTATAGCAAAAAGTAAAAAAAATTGTTCTTTTTTCAAAATCGTCGCTCTTTGTTTGTTTATAGCGCAAAAAATAAAAACCGCAGAGGTGATCAAATACCACTAAAAGAAAGCTCTATTTGTGGGAAAAAAGGGCGCCAATTTTCTTTGGGTAAAACATCACACGACTGCACAATTGTCATTCAAATAGTGAAAGCGCTGAAAACTTAAAACTGGTCCAGGCAGGAGGTGGGTTTAAGTGCCCAGTAAGCAAGTGGTTAAAACTGTTTAATGATCTACAGTAGCACCCCTGAAGTAGATATTCCGAAATGCATTTGGTGATGTTCATCAGTCTTGAATTCAGAACTATGTTGTTTAAACTGGCATATACACAATTTCCATTTTTATTTTGGATTATTTTTATGTTTTTATTTGACTATTTTTGTGCCTTAAAGTCCTACCCCTAGAGGGCTATTCCCAAAGAATTCACTGATAAGGATGTTGGCACTAACTGCTGTATACAGCTCATACACTCCATTTCTCAAATAATCCACAAATTTGGATTTAGCCCAAACCTATCTACAGGCCCAATGTGACATCATTTAGGGGTATTTTAGCAGGTGAATATGAACACATCCACCACTGGAAGTGCTTTTATCACTTAGCACTGGCCTTTGTTCTGACATCAGTTTGAGATGTTTCAGTGATCATTAAGAATTCATTGACAGGTGCACTTGACCTCCTTCTGACCTGCATTTACCTGTGCTTCATGCAGATTTTGCATTCCAATAAACTGGAGGTGGAGCTCTAAGAGAAAAAGGTGGAGCCTAAAGAGGAAGGGGTGTGGTTTACAGATTACAGGGTGGGTCTTAAACAGGGAGGAGTGTGGTCTTGACATGACAGGGTGTGGTCTATTTAAATTAGGGGTGCACATGTTACACTTACAGAGACAGAATATCAGCACTCACACCTGTCCCTAAGAGGGAAGGACTAACTGTTATTGGAACTAAGAGAGGAGTTTTAACAAATTGTTACAAATTCCCATTCCCAGTTGGGTCTCTTTAAAGGATAAGTGATGTATTATTAAGTGTTGTGCACAGCAACGGCTGAGGATCTCATATTCGCTTGGCCCAAAAAGTATTAAACTGTTCTGGTATGCAATAGTTGAGGGACAGGCACTGTTCACTAAATAATCTGCATATACAGCACATGCAGATGTTGTATCATTCTGGTTAGTTACCTCTATTATAGAGAATCCCTTCTTTCAGCAGCAAGGCCTATAGTCTCCCTAAGTTGTATCTAAATCCTGCTCTGCTTTCAAAAAGCTCCTCCACTCATGGTCATAGTTTGGAGTAAGGAGACCTGTTCTACAATGGGCTGAACGTGGCTCTGAGGAGCAACTTAGAGTGGAGTTTTAAGATGTTATAAATCCCCGTGTTTGTCTGGTTCTCTTCAAGGGATGAGTGTGTTTTCTTATTGTGATGCATATCTCTATTGAAGAGGTGCCCTTCTTTTAGCATCAAGGCCTATAGTTTCTCAGAGTTGGGTTTATGTCCCACTCTGCTATCAACAAGCTCCTGTTCTGCATTGGTCTGATCCCATGTCTGAGGGTCAAACAGTTCACAGCAGAACAAGATGCAGGAAAATATGCAGGCCATACTTATGTAAAAGCAACCTAACACTTGCATGTAGATGGTCTTTCTATTCATCTCTATTGTACAAAAAGCGCACATGGGCACGGTACTTCTGGCCATCGGAGCTGAAACCAGTATCGGTCCGTCCATAGGGGGTGCATGGGCGCTGCCCCCCCCCATCCATGCGTCTGGCCCCCTTATTTACATGCTCCTGCTCGACTGGCCCCAGGTGGTAGAGGGGAAGCAGCAGCACAGGAACTGTAAGAATAGTCAGAGGAATAGCAAAGGGTCAGGGCAACCAGAAGATAGGAGAAACTAAAGACAAGCCGAAGATCGAGGTAACAGGCTAGAAGGGATAGTCAGACAAGCCAAGGATCAGAACATGGATAAGACTAAGAGCAACCAAAGGAGACAATCACAGACACAAGCCAAACATGGACAAACTTTGATCAGCAATGCAGCTTTGTACTGACAGGCTTATATCCTGTTACCAATTAAGGCCTAGGAGCGGAGGCCAGCTGATGAGGGCCTACCAAAGCACACAGGTGAGGGAGGCCCGGACTCTAACTAGAAACATGCAGCAAAGGTAGGCAACAGATAAGACATGTGTTAGCTGGTTTCATGATATCGGTGATATTTTATTATGGAAATCTTATGAGCAAGTCCATACTGGTATATTGCTGCCGGGACAGTATCTGCAGAGGACCCATGTGACATCTGAAGTTTCCTATATTGGAGGATACCTGAGTTGGCAGTGTGTTTTGCTGTTTTTTTACCAAGTTCTGATAAGTGCATTTAAGTTTGCGGTAGTGGATATTCACATACAGCTTGGTGGAGGCTTAATAACCATCTTCACAGAAGACTTTTTCAAGCACCAGACACTTTACTGTTTAGTGAGTGTGTTTACTGAGTTGAGCGGACACCTGGATGTTCGAGTTCGGCGGGTTCGGCCGAACTTCACGAAAAAGTTTGGGTTCGGTACCGAACTTGACCCGAACTTTACCCCGAACCCCATTGAAGCCAATGGGCACAAACATGGCTGTAAAAAAGTCCTGGAAAGTGCTAGAGGGCTGCAAAAGGAAGTAAAATGGGGATAAGAGTAGGACAAGTGCCCTACAAAAAAAATGGGGATAGGGAAAATAACTTAAAATCAAATAAAAAAATAAAAATGGGAAGGGGGGTGGATGTGGAGTAGGAGACTAGAGGTTGACTAGGCCGTGACCGTGGCAGTGCAGGTTGAAGTGGCGGTGGTGGAGGAGGAGAAGGAGGAGGAGAAGGAGGTAGCCAACACTTTTTGTTGTTTGTTTTTTTTTTTCTAATTGGGGTAGCCCCCGAAATATTGAGGCATATTCAAAAAAACAAGTATACCAATGGCTGTGTGAGGCCGGTCTAATCTGTCACTTACAGCAACAGCAGGAACCTGACCCTATAGGAGTAGGCGATGATTTTAGAACAATAATCTGTCCCTTACAGCACCAGCAGGAACCTCTCCCTTTAGAACTAGGAGATGATTATAGAACAATAATCTGTCCCTTACAGCAACAGCAGGAACCTGACCCTATAGCAGTAGGCGATGATTTTAGAACAATAATCTGTCCCTTACAGCACCAGCAGGAACCTGACCCTATAGGAGTAGGCGATGATTTTAGAACAATAATCTGTCCCTTACAGCAACAGCAGGAACCTGACCCTATAGAACTAGGAGATGGTTTTAGAACAATAATCTGTCCCTCAAAGCAGTAGACTCTACCTAGTCCAGAATCAGATCGTTCTGTAATGCAGGATGAGATCTGCAATCTGTCCTTCAAAGCAGTAGTAGTAATTTGTACCTAGTCCAGAATCAGATCGTTCTGTAATGCAGGATGAGATGTTATTAATATCTGCAATCTGTCCCTCACAGCGCTGGCAGCATCCTCTCCCTAGACTAGCCTGAGAGCATGTGACTGCAGCACTACGTGACTCCAGCTTATACAGAGGCTGGGTCACATGATGCACTGGCCAATCACAGCCATGCCATTAGTAGGCAGTGAAACGCTTGTTGATTGGCTGCCCTGCAGCTATTCAACAGGCGGGATCAAAAACCCGAACCCAAACTTTTTTCAAATGTCCGGGTTCGGGTCCGGGTCACGGACACCCCAAAGTTCGGTACGGACCCGAACTTTACAGTTCGGGTTCGCTCAACTCTACTGTTTACTATCTTAATGAACACAGGACACTTTAATCAGTGACTACAAAGTGATTGGACTGTTTTTTCTATTTTGATATATTTTTTTCATTGTTGCACCTATTCCTATATGATTATATATTCTTTTTAGCTTTGCATTTTATATGCTAGATGTATAGATATGGTTTACATTTTATACATACACGAAAAAAAAAAAAAATATATGCACTAAAAAAAAAAAAAACGATATTGTAGTTTCTCTTTATGATGACTAAATACTATGGAAATATTTACTTAACAAAATGCATTGGTGTTATCTCATAACAGAAATGTACAAAGACGCATTTCACTGTTGTCATGGCAGTTACTAAGGCGGTTCTTTAAATATTAAGTAAATATTGGCACAAAGAATATCCAGCTAACACAAGTAGCAATTTTTACCATGAATGTCAAACTAAAGTTATCTTTGTGTTTACATTGCAGCAGACACATAACAACTATTAATACATCAGTTTTATTATAGCTCTAGAATAGATTGAGATTTTATTTTTTCTAGACGTTCTATGTCCATGGTAAATTGATACAAAGTTTAGACTATTGTCAGTTTGTATTTGTTTTTTTTTTTAGTCTCTTACAGCCTCAGGACATCGTTCATAGACATCAGAAAGGAAGGCAAAACAGTATGAGGCTGAGAGGTGAACCATTACTGCACAATATGCAATGTCAAATACAATTGAACAAATATTCAGAACAAAATATAATACAGTCTGACAACATAAAATACCACCCTTCCTAGCACGATAAATCAGTGTGTCTTCGTAGCCAAGACAAATATGCACTGTACAAATACAGCCAAAAATATATTTTCTATTTGTGGGAAAAAAAAGGACACAAATTTAGTTTGGGTACAACGTCGCACGACCGCGCAATTGTCAGTTAAAGCAACACAGTGCCGAATCGCAAAAAGTGCTCTGGTCAGGAAAGGGGGTAAATCCTCCTGGGGCTGAAGGAGTTAAAGAGTAAAGACACATATTTTTAATGTTTTACATAGCTTTACCTGTGAAAAAAGGTCTGCCTGAAGTGATCTAGCAGGACTTCATTTTCTGACTAAAGAGCCACTTTAAATGAGAAAAAAAAAATCTTTGAATAGGCAGAGAACACCCCCATTGCAATCAGATCACAACCAGCATGAAAATAAGCAATAAACAATAAAACATAAAAATACATTTTAGCTTCTCCTAAGTAATTCTGTCTAGCAGGGAAATGGACCTTATGCCAAGATACCCCCAAAAGACAAAGCTAACATGGCTATTGCTTTCAAAGCTGCCACCACACTGTATCTCTCTAGTGAGCAATGTGCTCTAGTTTTCCCCCAAATGCTCCATATTTTAAGAGTAAGATCCGTGACGGCAGCTGCACCTCTATGAGGAACAATCAACCCGTGGCATAATTGCCCTTGGATGTCCAGTTTCCAGATACACTCTGCACCCTTACCTAGCCAAACCTGCTTTCCATGTGCTTCTGTTGCAAAATATTTGTATTTACGTATTCCTGAGACAGCCATTATATTTTAATTACAGTCTTTATATTTATCTCAATGCATGTTTCCTTTAAATGGAAGGTATTGTGATATTTTATGTATTTTCTTTATTTATTGTGGTTATGACTAAAGTTGAGCGAACACCTGGACGTTCGGGTTCTGCGGGTCCGTCCGAACTTTGGAAAAAAGTCTGGGTTCGGCTTCCGAACGTTGCCCGAACGTTATCCCGGACCCAGAACCCCATTGAAGTCAATGGGGACCCGAACTTTTAGGCACAAAAATGGCTGTAACAAAGTCCTGGCAAGTGCTAGAGGGCTGAAAAAGGAAGTAAAATGGGGGTAAGAGTGGGGCAAGTGCCCTACAAAAAAATGGGGATAGGGAAAATAAATTAAAATCAAATAAACTAGGAGATGATTTTTAAACAATAATGTGTCACTTACAGCTGCAGCGAAAACCTCTCCCTTTAGAACTAGGAGATGATTTTTGAACAATAATCTGTCCCTCTACCTAGTGCAGTCAGATCGCTCAAAGCAGCAGTATGTGAAATCTCAAATTACTCCCACAATCTGATCGTTGTGTACGATCCCACAATCTGATCGTTGTGTACGATCGTACCAATCATTGTGTTAGGCAGGGTTTGATCTGCAATGTGTCACTCAAAGCATCAATATTTGAAATCTCAAATTCCTCCAACAATCTGATCGTTGAGCACGATCGTAGCGATCGTTGTTTTATGCAGTGTTTGATCTGCAACTCAAAGCAGCGGTATGTGAAATCTCTAATTTCTGCTATCTGTCCTCAGAGCAACAGCACAGCAGTAGTAAAGTAATCTATCTCAGGATGCAGGATCAGATGTTGTTAAAATGTCTCTAATCTCTCCCTGACGCCGTCAGCTCCCTCTCCCTACAGCTAACCCAAGAGCATGTGACTGCAGCATCAAGTGACTCCAGCTTATAAAGAGGCTGGGTCACATGATGCACTGGCCAATCACAGCCATGCCATTAGTAAGCATGGCTGTGATGGCTTCTAAGGGCAAACCAGTGAAAAGCTTGTTGATTGGCTGCCCTGCAGCTTCCCAACACGTGAAGTAAAATACCAGAACCCCGGACCCGAACCTGAACGTTTTTTGAAATGTCGGTGTTCGGGTCCAGGCCCCAGACACCCGAAAGTTCGGTACGGACCCGAACGTTACAGTCCGGGTTCGCTCAACACTAGTTATGACTTAAAAAATGAAGTACTGTCCACAATACTTTTTTTAATTGCAATTTAAATCAAATTAAAAAATATGTTTGAAGACGTCTTTTTAATTCATGGAAATATGAAACATATATTAATATTTTGTTTTTGTTTTTTTCAGCCAGAAGATGACACTCTTGGCTCCCTTTCATATTTTCTCATTATCACTTTGCAGTCTGTTGAAGAAAAGCTTATCAGATGCAGTCACTGCTCAGGTATTCAGGCAGCTGCAGGTGCTGAGGCTGCCTAAATGTGATAGTCGGCACTGGGGAGATTCCTCCATCCAGTCAGAAAGAAAAAAACATAGAGCTTTAACAGTTGCCATCTATAACCCCAAATTAAGGAAGTGAGCACTCCAAATGTATAAAAACATACAAAAGTTAATTAACAATGTCAATAGATTAAAATTGATTCCATTAAAATATATCCAACATACATTCAGCTATATATATATATAAATATATATATATTGCATTCCCCAATTGGCTATAGGCAGCGCTCTAAATGCATTGAAATCTGTATAGGCTTATATTACATAAACAAATGGATAAAATAGAAGTCTTCCATCTGCAGGGCCAGGTACAGGAATCAGTGATACATCACTAGTATGGATCTCTACGCATTTCGCCAAATGGCTTCTTCAGGGGATCCTATCAGTGTGGGAAATGCATTACAATTAGTGTCAAAACGCATATGAAAATAACAGAGAAATAAAAAGAAGTACAAAAAATGTAAATAACACAGAAAATATGTATATCACCATCTCTATGTCATAAATAATGGGTACACGAAGACAATATTAAAGCCTTAAAGGGATACTAATGTCTTGTTTTTTTTTTAGTTAAAAATAAGAGACATATTATACGTACCTGCTCTGTGTAATGGTTTTGCACAGAGAAGCCCAGATCCTTCTCTTCTTGTGTCCCTCTTCAGTGCTCCTGGCCCCTCCCCCCTACTGAGTACCTCCACAGCAAGCAGTTTGCTATGGGGGCACCCGAGCTGAGCCACAGCTTCCTGTGTCCATTCAGACACGGAGCGATGGCCCAGCCCCGCCCCCTTTCTCTGACTGACTTTGACAGCAGTGGGAGCCAATGGCACCACACTGTTGTCTCAGCCAATGAGGAGGGGAGTCCCGGGCAGCTGAGGCACTCCTGCAACATCGCTGGATCTAGATGGGTTCAGGTAAGTATTAAGGGGGCTGAGGAGGGCTGCTGCACACAGAAGGCTTTTTATCTTAAAGCAGACCTTCGGTCATGTTTTCAACTTTCCATTTATTAAATCTTCTCCCCTTGTTGTGTTAACTTTGGATAGTAAAACATTTTTTTTTCTGCCAGTAAATACCTTATACAGCCTACTTCCTGTTTCTTGTCTGGTAAAACTCCTAGGCTTATGACATCATGCACAGCTCTCTCTCTCTCATTGTCGTGAGAGTTTGCCAGGAAGGGAAGGGGGGTGAGTCATAAGAAGGCCAATTAGAGTTGCGGGGCTACAGAGCTGGAGGTGTGACTATGCGTTTCTATGTAAATCCAGGAAGTAAACAGGCAACAGCTTTGGCTGCCCACAGTTAAAATGGATGCAGCCAGACTCTGCAACATATTTGGCAATTACAGAATCACAGTATCTATTAAATATTATGCAAAGTGGTTGGAGGGAAGCCTCAGAATGGCAAGGGTGTTTTTATTACAAATTATGTGAGCAGTCTGCAGTTCCTCTTTCATGCATAGAATGCATTAAGATAAAAAAAACCTTCTGCCTTTACAACCCCTTTAAAGTGCTTCAAGTGGGTCAATACAGCTTTAAGAGGAGCCCACTAAAGCAAGTAATTGCCTATTAAGGTGATAACTATAATGTCAGGAGTTCCCCATTTTGGGACAAATCGCCCTGTGACGGGAGTGGAGGATTAAAATAAAGTGAATGGAAAAGATATATCTACAGTAACACTATAAAAATAATCAAAAACTCACTTAAAAAATGGTGGAGAATAAGAGCCTACAATCCAAGGATTGAAAAGATAATGTATATTAGCAGGTAAATGAAGGTCACATCTAAATGGTCCAATACTTGAATAAAGCAAAGTATAAAAACAGCTTTAAGGGCTCCATTCTAGTGGGGTATCCAAACAAATGTGACCCCCCCAAACAAAAAAACAAGTCCCACCAAATGTTTTACTATGGATGTATAAAACTGACCTAAAATATTGTCCAAACAAGCTTCTTATCTGTATCGGGTTCCAAAAGTGCCTCCATAACCTCTGCCAGGGATGAACTGCCTGCCTGTGAGCTCTCCACAAATCCCTATATACAGGGAAGTGGAAATGGCTGCCAACAGTATAGCTCCTCCCCACGTCCACCACGTACATGCCAGCTGTGGTGGGAACTCAGGCGGGTATGCCAGAATTGGCCGTGTATGTCTGGAAATAGCGGGGATAAACAATGTCCACCATTGCACATCCATGCCGGACCGGCAAGACGTTGGAAATGACCCACAAACACCACACGTTCCTATCCCCTCACTACGAGGGGAGCCGCAGAAAGTAGAAGCCTCACCCCGCCAAAGACCAAGAAGCAACACCAATCAAGGCCCACCACGGGACAGCACACCATACACACCTCAAAGGAAAACTGGAAAACAAAAAGAATCAAATCAAAACAAACATATGCGTGTGAGCTGCTCAGGCTGTATGGGATAGTGAATGGCAGTCTCAGCCTGGACACCTACCTTGCCACACTCCCCAACGCATTTCACTACACCCTCCGTAGCTACCCCCTCATGAGTAAGCTCCAGTGGGCAGAGTGGAACACATTGGGAGCATGGCCTGGCTGAGATTGCCATTCACTATCACACAGAAGGCTTTGACTTGATGTGAGGCTTCCAGGACACCTATCACTTTCTACCAAGACAAAACCCAAACAAAACGAAAAATAAAAAAATAAAATTAAATCAAAGTGATAATAATGAAAAAAAAATATATATCATATTTTTTGGCTTATAACACACACTTTTTTCCCCTGAAAATAGAGGGTACAGCATGGGTGCGTATTATATGCCGATATTTTACCTGGCTGCCTCAGAGGGAAAGGTGGGGGCAAGCGCCGTCGGATTACACAGAGCCATGTTGGGAATGCCGGGTAAACAGGAGATCCTTCTGTGTAATTCAGCACTGGTGAGGTTGCATTGATGGGCACTGATCAATCTGCATTGATGGGCAATGGCAAGGATGCAGATGGGCACTGATCAGGCTGCATTGATGGGCAATGACGAGGATGCAGATGGGCACTGATCAGGCTACATTAATGGGCAATGGTGAGGCTGCAGATGGACACTGATCAGGCTGCATTGATGGGCAATGGTGAGACTGCAGATGGGCACTGATTAGCCTGCATTAATGGGCAATGTTGAGGCTGCAGATGGGAACTGATCAGACTGCATTAGTGGGCAATGGTGAGGCTGCAGATGGGAACTGATCAGGTTGCATTAATGGGAAATGTTGAGGCTGCAGATGGAAACTGATCAGACTGCATTAGTGGGCAATGGTGAGGCTGCAGATGGGAACTGATCAGGTTGCATTAATGGGAAATGTTGAGGCTGCAGATGGGAACTGATCAGGCTGTATAAGTGGGCAATGTTGAGGCTGCAGATGGGAACTGATCAGGCTACATTAGTGGGCAATGGCAAGGCTGCAGATGGGCACTGATCAGGCTACATTAATAGGCAATGTTGAGGCTGCAGATGGGAATTGATCAGACTGCATTAGTGAGCAATGGTGAGGCTGCAGATTGGAACTGATCAGGTTGCATTAATGGGCAATGTTTAGGCTGCAGATGGGAACTGATCAGACTGCATTAGTGGGCAATGGTGAGGCTCCAGATGGGCACTGATCAGGCTGCATTGATGGGCAATGGTGAGACTGCAGATAGGCACTGATTAGACTGCATTAGTGGGCAATGGCGAGGCTGCAGATTGGAACTGATCAGACTGCATTAGTGGGCAATGGTGAGGCTGCAGATGGGAACTGATCAGACTGCATTAGTGGGCAATGGTGAGGCTGCAGGTGGGCACTGATCAGGCTGCATTGATGGGCAATGGTGAGGCTGCAGATGGGAACAGATCAGGTTGCATTAATGGGCAATGTTGAGGCTGCAGATGGGAACTGATCAGGTTGCATTAATGGGCAATATTAAGGCTGCAGATGGGAACCGATCAGGTTGCATTAATGGGCAATATAGAGGCTGCAGATGGGAACTGATTAGACTGCATTAGTGGGCAATGGTGAGGCTGCAGATGGGCACTGATCAGGCTGCATTGATGGGCAATGGTGAGACTGCAGATGGGCACTGATTAGACTGTATTAATGGGCAATGTTGAGGCTGCAGATGGGAACTGATCAGGTTGCATTAATGGGCAATGTTGAGGCTGCAGATGGGAACTGATTAGACTGCATTAGTGGGCAATGGTGAGGCTGCAGATTGGAACTGATCAGGTTGCATTAATGGGCAATGTTGGGGCTGCAGATGGGAACTGATCAGACTGCAGTAATGGCGGGCAATGGTGAGGCTGCAGATGGGAACTGATCAGGTTGCATTAATGGGCAATGTTGAAGCTGCAGATGGGAAATGATCAGACTGCATTAGTGGGCAATGGTGAGGCTGCAGATGGGAACTAATCAGGTTGTATTAATGGGCAATGGTGAGGCTGCAGATGGGAACTGATCAGGTTTCATTAATGGGCAATGGCGAGGCTGCAGATGGGCTTGGATAAGCCTGCATTAATGGGCAATGTTGAGGTTGCAGATGGGAACTGATCAGGTTGCATTAATGGGCAATATTAAGGCTGCAGATGGGAACTGATCAGGTTGCATTAATGGGCAATATTGAGGCTGCAGATGGGAACTGATTAGACTGCATTAGTGGGCAATGGTGAGGCTGCAGATGGGCACTGATCAGGCTGCATTGATGGGCAATGGTGAGACTGCAGATGGGCACTGATTAGACTGTATTAATGGGCAATGTTGAGGCTGCAGATGGGAACTGATCAGGTTGCATTAATGGGCAATGTTGAGGCTGCAGATGGGAACTGATTAGACTGCATTAGTGGGCAATGGTGAGGCTGCAGATTGGAACTGATCAGGTTGCATTAATGGGCAATGTTGGGGCTGCAGATGGGAACTGATCAGACTGCAGTAATGGCGGGCAATGGTGAGGCTGCAGATGGGAACTGATCAGGTTGCATTAATGGGCAATGTTGAAGCTGCAGATGGGAAATGATCAGACTGCATTAGTGGGCAATGGTGAGGCTGCAGATGGGAACTAATCAGGTTGTATTAATGGGCAATGGTGAGGCTGCAGATGGGAACTGATCAGGTTTCATTAATGGGCAATGGCGAGGCTGCAGATGGGCTTGGATAAGCCTGCATTAATGGGCAATGTTGAGGTTGCAGATGGGAACTGATCAGGTTGCATTAATGGGCAATATTAAGGCTGCAGATGGGAACTGATCAGGTTGCATTAATGGGCAATATTGAGGCTGCAGATGGGAACTGATTAGACTGCATTAGTGGGCAATGGTGAGGCTGCAGATGGGCACTGATCAGGCTGCATTGATGGGCAATGGTGAGACTGCAGATGGGCACTGATTAGACTGCATTAATGGGCAATGTTGAGGCTGCAGATGGGAACTGATCAGGTTGCATTAATGGGCAATGTTGAGGCTGCAGATGGGAACTGATTAGACTGCATTAGTGGGCAATGGTGAGGCTGCAGATTGGAACTGATCAGGTTGCATTAATGGGCAATGTTGGGGCTGCAGATGGGAACTGATCAGACTGCAGTAATGGCGGGCAATGGTGAGGCTGCAGATGGGAACTGATCAGGTTGCATTAATGGGCAATGTTGAAGCTGCAGATGGGAAATGATCAGACTGCATTAGTGGGCAATGGTGAGGCTGCAGATGGGAACTAATCAGGTTGTATTAATGGGCAATGGTGAGGCTGCAGATGGGAACTGATCAGGTTTCATTAATGGGCAATGGCGAGGCTGCAGATGGGCTTGGATAAGCCTGCATTAATGGGCAATGGTGAGGCTGCAGATGGGCACTGATCAAGCTGCATTAATGGGCACTGACTCTTATTTTGCTTCAAAGTCCTATATTTAAATTTTTATGTTTTTATGTTTTTTTTTTCCCTAAAACGTCCCTCTTAAAATTAAGGTGCATTTTATACGCCGATAAATCCAGTAAATAAAAAATATAAGATTAACATTTAAAAAAAAAAAAAACGACAAAAAACATTGATTAACTGACAATGCAACTTATACAACCAAAGAGTGGGAAAGCATCCACGATCCTCACACCCTAAAGCTGAAAGAAAAAAAAAACAGATTCCTCCATCCACAGGTTGAACTATATAAACCTAACAATGTATGGCAAGCATTAGAAGGAGCATTAAAGCAAAACTATTGTAGACCTAAAGCGATTATGTACAGTGTAGTAAAAGAAGAGCCTGTACTGATCAGGGAGAGGGCCTGGCATTGTCCATGTGTCACCTATAAGCAGATCATTGATGGATGGGAATTGATGATGTAATCATTGATGCTAATGAAGACATTTTCAGGAGTAATTTTATTTTTAAAAGGGAACAAACACCCACTCGGCCCAAACGTATGACTGCATAGGTGACATTAGACCTTCTCTTCCTTGTGCAGCTCCTGTAATTATAGGAATCCAATACATCAATTAAAGCAGATTGATTAGCCAGAGAATTATATGAAACCTCTAACCTACAGCAAAATATATATAATGAAACAGCTAATTACAGGATGCATCGCAAATGCTTAATACACGAGCAAGAAAATTACTCTAATTAAGGAAGACATTAATTTTTAACTAATTGCGAAAGACCAGATACTTTGGTTACAGTTTAAAAATACAGCCTATCATGTTTTGCGAATTTACCCAAACTTGCTGTATGCGTGATCTACTAAAATCTAAACGTACTCGGTCAGTAAATAGGTACTGTAATCACATCACATACTGGGCACACGTAAAGCCATGCCTGGCAGCCATGTTGTTCAGGAATGATAGGTCGGCAATGACAGTTTTGGAGAACAGGGAGACTTTGCAGCAGCGAGTTCTGAGAAGTACATCCCTATAGTCTTTTAACTTAACTGCTTGCCAACCCTATAACATAGATATACGGTGGCAAGGCGACCCTGCTGCGCCAGATCATGTACCTAGGGGGCGCGTGCTTGCACCTCCGGCAACCCGGCTACACTGTGATTTTACACAGCAGATGCAGATCAATGGGTGTTGGCCAATAGATTGTCACCGGCCTGGCACCCGCCGATCATCCAGAATACACACAGGACAGGGCTCTGCCTATGTAAACAAAGCAGAGCTCTGTCCTGTTAGCAGGGAAGTAATGTATTTACTTTCCCAAAAAAGTAGGGAATGAAACCAATTACTTCCCCTAGTAAAAGCACTCCACACAGTACACATAAACACTGGCTAGGCACACATTTAACCCTTGGATCACCCTAGATGTTAAACCCCTTTCCAGCCAGTGTCATTAGTACAGTAACAGTGCATATTTTTAGCACTGATCACTGTATTAGTGTCACTGGTTCCCAAAAAGTGTCAGTTAGTGTCCGATTGTCTGCCGCAATATCACCGTCATGCTATAAGTCACTGATCACTAACATTACAAGTAAAAAAATAAGACACTAAAGGATGCCCCACCACTATTGCTGTGCTGCATACACAAGGACGAGAGTGAGTCCTTACAATTTAGTATTGCTGGTAAATAGGGCAGTGTATGCTCTCACCTGGTGCCTGCATATGCTTAGTCAATGTAATGCGGGTGATACCTCTGTTTTTGACTTGTCATGACTTTGCTCCTCCGGATACTGACTCCGTATTGTGCTGATTACTGTATGCCATACATCCAGCCTGCCTCAGCTCTCCTTCACCGCCTTCCTTGATGCATACATTCTCTCTCCCATGAATCACCATCGCAAACTGAAAGGTGCGTAGCTTCATCTGGACGTACGAGCGGTTCTCAGCCTGTTCCTTTTCACAGCGTCACCGCCGTGGCTGGAGACCGCCCCTCACATCTTAAAGGAACAATTCGTGATTGTCTGCCTCACACTATTGCACTAATAGAGTCACTTCTTTCTCACATATAAGACAAATTGCACTCTCCTAGCCTCCATGTTGGGGGCTGACTTCCCCCATGGCCAGAGTGGAAGATAATAGGGGGGGGGGGGAGGGGAGAGGGGGAAGAAGGGGAAAGGGGAGGGTAAGGGGGAAGGAAGGATAGAAAGAAAACATTGATTACTTTGACAGGTAAATAATATCTAGCACCCTAGCAAAGCTGATCTATGGTGCTAATCTATGGCCATCCCTATTTATGTATTTTTATTTAGGTGAATTAACATTATTTGGTAATTAAGACTTGAGGATGATTTTATGTAAGGACACATTTATGTTCTCGGGCATTCTAATATAGCGGGTGAAGTATAATACAACTACCCTATTCTGCCTCATCCATTCGAGGGCGGTCCCCTACATATTATGTCCTCACCAAGGTCCAGGTCCAAACTAGTGATTTAAAATTACTATGCCTACTTTTGGTAATATGACAAGGTATCGTGTATCTACATATTTACAGTCTTTTAAATGTTTGTATAAATTATATCCTATGATTCCAGGAATACCTGTAAATTGAGTTCTGTGTTCAGAACCCAATTTATATATCCAGGATTTTTCTTTCTGTAATAAAGTCCCCCCTCCTGGCTGGTAAATTGAGTGCATAGATGATTTGTCATCCCGTCCAGATTTCCCCCATGGGCCTGTACAAAGTGGCGTGCCAATGGTTTTTCAGGGTCCGTTGCTTTAATCTCAAGCATGTGTTCTCCCATGCATGTTTTTAATGGTCGCTTTGTTTTCCCTATGTAAATTTTACCACAGGGACATGTGACTATATAGATCACTCTCTCCATGGAGCTGTTCACCAAGCCCTGGATTTGGTATGATTTCTTCCTTTGTGAATCACAGAACGTATCCGTCCTATCCACATATGGGCATACCTGGCACCTCCCACAGGGGAACATTCCTTTGCTCCTAGAGAAGTCCGATAGCCATGTCTTTTCAGTCTCCTTTGTGTACTCTGATCTAATCAACATGTCTCCCAAATTTCTGGCCCTCCTGGCAACCATTTTTGGTGAAGGTCCAATGATTTCTGCCACCCCCAGGGCACTAGTCAGTTCCGCCTAGTGCTTATCCAAAACTTGTCGGACGTCGTTCCACTGGGAACCAAACTGTGTAATTACCCTTGGGGGGGGGGGGAGAGAAGAAACACCTGCACCCTCACATACATTTTCCCCTCCCTCCATGGATCTGGGTTTCAATAGTTCACTCCGATCCCGTCGCCCCACTTTCCTTTTGGCCTTTCTTAATTGGCCATGTGTATAGCCTCTTTCCCGGAATCTAATGTAGAGTTCCTTGCTTTCTTTTGCGTAATCCTCCTTCTTGGAACAATTGCGCTTCAAACAAAGGAATTGACCCACTGGTATGTCATCCTTTAGCCATCTAGGATGATGACTGTCTGCTTGTAGTAATGTATTGGCCGATGTTTCCTTCCTATATGTGCTGGTCATTAGCGAGTCCCCCTCTATTGAAACCCAAAGGTCCAAGAAGGATATCTTTTGTCATTATAGGTATACGTTAAACGTATCTTCCTGACGTTTGTATTAAGGTCTATAAAATCATTTAACTACACAGGAAGAATATGTCATCTATGTACCTTAGCCACGTATGCACATGGCCAAGGTACATCTGAGTAGTAAATACATCATGTTCTTCCCACTCACCCAAATGGAGGCAGGCATATGCTGGAGCCCAGGAAGCCCTCATGGATGTGCCCCTTATCTGCCAGTAGTACTTCTTGAGGAATTGGGAACAGGTGTTTTTAAGTGCAAACTCCAAAAGTTCCAATATCAATTCATTTTGAGGTCCGCATTCTGAATAGTGTTCATGCAGGTATTTCTCTACCGCTCTGAGGCCACATCCATGGGGAATTGACGTATATAGGGATTCAATATCCACTCCTACCAGCCACCCCCCTGTCTCGACTTTTATGTTGCTTATTTTTGCCAGAACTGTGTCCTGGATTTAGGACTTCAGGCACGTAACCATGTCTTTTAGCATTAGGTCCAGGTATATACCGATTCTATCTAGTGGGCCTTTTATTGCCGACATAATTGGACATCCCGGGGGGCACTCCAGGTTTTTATGTACCTTCAGGATTATATAAAAGGTGGGGACATTGTAGTCCTCCACTTTCAGATAATCAAACTCCCTTTTGGTCAACAATCCTTCCTCCTTGGCAAACCTCAACTTTTCATTAAGTGCAGCCTTGATTCCAGGAAAGGGGTCCTGCTCAAGTAGGCTATACGTGTCCCTTTCTCCTAGGAGGCGCTTTACTTCGCCTTCATACATTTTGTCGTCTAATATGACGACATTCCCCCCTTTGTCACTTCTTTTGATCACTATATGATTGTCTTCTTGTAGTTCTCTCAAAGCTGCCCTCTCTTACTTGGACAGATTGTCAGTTTTGCCCCCCACTGGAGGGAGCCTAGATCTTTTTTTACCATTTCCAAGAAGAGACTTAGCCATTTATTCTTGGCTATAGGTGGCATTTTGAGGGATTTGATATTCATTTTGGCCTTTCGCTTGGAAATAATCTCCCCTCTTTACATCTGCTCATTCTCTTCTAATAAAGAATTGAGTATGTCCAGTACTTCCTGGTCATCCCCAGTTGGTTTTTCTTCTGCCTGAATATCTTTATGGCTATATAAGAGGCGTAAGTAAATTTTCCTCACAAATAAGGCCATGTCTTTATATACCGTAAACTCGTCCATATTGCTGGTTGGGGAAAAGAACATTCCGCTGCACGTGTTGTGTTGTTAATGGGAACTTAGATAAATTAATAACTTTCATGTCGCCCTCCAGGGTATTTACGTGACTCATCATTGACGTTGGCTTTTTTGGCTCCTTGTCCTTGTGCCCCCTTTGTTTCCCACTTGGGATGTCTCTTTGTTTTTGTCTGCTTGATTCGCACTTTTTTCGGGTTTTTGGAGGGAGGTTGGGTATGTATTGTTTCCTCTCCCTCCTCCCCTGGTTCTAAAAAACTCACCCCTCTCGTTCACTCAGTGTCACTTGGAGAGTTTTCGTCTCCCGATTGGGAACCTACTCGTGAGCCTCGTCGCCTGGATCTGCTTTTCCCTTGCCTGATGGTGAGGTCAAATATCTCACCCTTTTCCCAATCACTCAAATCTCTCCTAAATTTAGATTGCTTTATTACCTTTATTACCTTTAAATTGTGCTGTACCTTCTCTATCTCCTTTTTCAGGAGTTCGTTCTGTTTTAAAAACTCCTCTGAATCTTTAAATGGGTCTAAGTCCTGTGAGCTTTTTGCTATGAGTGATGACAGTTCTATCAGTTGTTCCTTCTCCTCCTCCACTATCAATCTCATAACTGATAACCCATGCTCAATGCATAATGTTTTCCACTTATTTAGGAAACGTTCGTTATGTAAATGTTCTGCTGGGACCACCTTGTCCCGTAACCCTCGTGGGATGATCTTATGGTGGATATACGTCTCCAAAAATGTCACGTCCCACTTCCTATTCAAATGTTTTGTCAATCATTTTCTGTGTTGTTTAAATTTTTCCCGAATTTCCTCTTCAATGCTCAGATCAACCGTGGGGTTCCCTTGGAAGGCTCCCCGTATTTTGTGGTCTATATCCTCCCCTAGAACAAAGGCCATGCTCTAAAAATGTAATGAGTTTTTTTTGTGCAAATAGACAAAAGTTGCGGCTAGATGGGCTGGCCCTAGTAGTAGTAAAAACTAATACTTCCCCCAAATGAACCCTAGTGGTCCCATATAACTAATACAGAAAAGAGGAGGATGGGGGATAGTACTGGTGCTCACTAAGGTATTCTAATGTCACCTGTATACACAATTACTGTCGTGTCACTCTGACCTAACTACAAGACACTAAAGGATGCCCCACCACAGCCGGTGGAACCAAAGGATGGTCAATTGAGTGACACTCTACAGGGTCAATGAATACAAAATTACTACTTTATTATTGCAAAAATACAAAATGAACTCACTCTCATCCTTGTGTATGCAGCACAGCAATAGCAGCCTGGCAAATGAGTGATGCATACCAGGTGATATACTGTATACACACCCATTGAATGATGGTGACAAGGACTGGGCTGGTCTGCATGCCGAGAACCAGGAGGATTTGCTCCCGTCCTTTGCAAGCAATGTAATGTGAACAACCTGGCAACAGCATAGTGTATATTAGGTGAACTGCTGACCATATACCTATTGTGTGGTGGTAATAAGAATATACGACCTGTTAGTCATTGTGCTTCAACCACAATCCTGCACTACTTATAGGAAGGCACATGCTGTGGGCCTCTATATGAACTTCGGACCTTCACTATGGCTCTGCTTTACTATCTGCCAAGACTGTCACAGTTATCTTGCCACTAATATCCCTCTCCCTCCTCCCTTTCCCCTACCCCCCATCCCGGCTCCCCACTTCCCCATCTTGACTCGAGTCACTGGGGTTGGATGCACACTAGGGACACCCATACACAGAGCATTGATGGATAGTAAACGGGGGATTCCCATGGGTTGTCCTAGGTGTGCATCTAAACTGGCTTCCGGACGGTTTGTCTATTGTTTGTTATGTGTATTGTCACTTAGTGCTTGTCTTTACATGGTTGTCATTGGGTGGTAAAGGGCCAATTGGACCCTGCTTTTATGAGCCCTTAACATGGTGCATTCATTTTGTATTTTTGCAATAATAAAGTAATTTTGTATTCATTGACCCTGTAGAGTGTCACTCAATTGACCATCCTTTGGTTCCACCGGCTGTGGTGGGGCATCCTTTAGTGTCTTGTAGTTAGGTCAGAGTGACACGGCAGTAATTGTGTATACAGGTGACATTAGAATACCTTAGTGAGCAGTGAGCACCAGTACTATCCCCCATCCTGCTCTTTTCTGTATTAGTAAAAAAATAAATATAAAGAAATACAAATATCCCATAGTTCCCATAGTTTTCAGACCAATCCAGCCAATAAATATACGCTTATTGTAATTTTTTTAACAAAAATATGTAGCAGAATGCATATTGGCCTAAATTGATGAAGAAATTTAATTTTTTTTTCATTTTTTGTTGGATACATTTTATAGCAATTTTTTTTATAGCACAATTATTTAGCAATTATTTGTTTATAGCACAATAATTAAAAAATGCAGAGGTGATCAAATACCTCCAAAAGAAAGCTCTATTTGTGGGAAAAAAGGACATATATTTTATTTTGGGGTACAGTGTCACAAGACCGCGCAAAGCCCAGTAAAGGTAAAGCAGTGCCCTATTGCAAAAAATGGCCTGTTATGAAGGGGGGTAAAACGTCCCAGAGGCCAAGTGGTTAAGTCATAGTTCTTCAAGGGTTTGGAATTTCAAAGGGCCGTTATCACAATTTAGGGAGAGCGTCCACTAACCATAAATCTCTACAGATTATCACTTCTCCTTGGGGAATTGGGATTAACCCATCATAAAATAGTCACAAAATTCTTCAGTACTGTCACCCATGAATGTAGGACAATCAAACCCATTAGAATTTTGTAGACGAAAACATTTTCATCATGGTTTTCTTCAGCTGCACGTTTTCAGTGATGAAAACTAAACAAATGTTTTTTTAAATTAAGTCAATTGACAAAAACTTTGATAAAAATCAATTCCAATTTTCATCAGCGAACAAAAATGTGAGGGAGGGACATTTACCCATTCCTCGGAGCTCTGCCTGTCTGTTAAAGCCTCAGACCCCTGATTCTATTGGCTAGCTATATTGGCTGAGAAACACAGGCTCCCATCAATCCTTTCCCTTTCCTATGCAGTTCCATACATTACATTGATTCACACTTTCTCTTTGGCACTCTCTGCTGGCTTTTTTTTTTGTTACTTGTCAGCACCACTCCATCCCCAGCCTATAATAATAGCACATTAATGTTTAAACACGTATTGCACCATTGCACTGCCACATAAGAATATGTAGGGAGCATCTACTAAGCTGCTGAAAGAAAAAAAAAAAGAAAAAAAAGGCTTTTCTTTTTTTTTTTACTCCAGGAGTATATAATGAGTTTGGTAATTCTATAGAAATGCTTAAAAATGCATTACAATTTAGCAAAAAACCCATTAGATTTTAGTCAGCTAAAATGTACATGATATTTTAGTAGACTAAAATATGACTAAAATGAAAACGTAAAATATTGTACCAAGGGCTAATGGGTATGATGAAGCCAGTAAGGCCTGCATCAACCTTTCAGAGACCTCTGCTTCACTCCCAATTTCAAAATCTACACATTCATAAAATCAGATAGGACCAAGACACATTAATATTAAGTTTATATTTGAATGGAGAATATCATATTGAGCCAATCAAGGTCATACATGACTGAGCTATAGTATACAGAAGGTGAGATAGCAGTCTCTTACCCCCTGGGTGACAGGCTATTTTGAGGGATCCAATGTTTAGTATCCCTGGACACAAAATTCAATGCTGGACAATAATCGACCAGTTTCCAGAATGCAATCTGTACATTTTTGAAGATATTAACATCAATATAAAACTGTTTGTAAGGAATGGACACAGTACAGTCGTAAACCCAGTGGCATCCCATGGCCACTCTTTAGCTGTTTAATTGGTCAGGTAATTTCTATCAACACCCCCCTCACTGGCAAGAAAAGGGGTCTGTCCGGCCCATATTTGGTGGGAATGCCCAAGAATACGGTCATTTTGGTCTAAAATATTCCGCATTATTCAAAAGATAACAGGTAGTAAACTTCCAAGGTCCCCTACTATTGCCCTCTTAAATGACTACGTCCACAAAAACAAACAGGAAATTAATTCATTTTATACTGTTAGGAGCCAAGATCACGATAGCGAGGGCGTGGAAACTAGAGCGGGTCTCTCTGAAAGCAGCTTTGTTGTGGCTAATGACACAAGAAAGGTTAGCTAGCATCCTACCGGACAATCTGCACAATTTGAGATGGTTTGGGAACCTTGGGCGAACTTTGTGGGAGTTTCTCTAACCCCTGGCATTCCAGGAAACCAAGGTCTTTAAGCTAGCGTCAGAATCAGCAGCTATCTAACTTCACCCACTCTTTCTAATAATTTCCTCTTCTTCTCTTTTCCTTTCCTTATTTATCTCCTCTTTTTATCTTTCTCATTAAGCTTACCTCCTTAGCCTTGATCCAATAGGCGGTAGGGAGAGTATGCTTAAGACAGATGGTTACACCATCCAAAGTGGTTCTTCTTTAGCTTCGGCAGAGACAACTCTTGGTTAAGAGTGGAGTTTGCACCCATCCAGGGCGGTGCTGTGGGAGGGGGGGTCCTCATCTCCTGGCACAGCTTGTTCCCGTTAGGGGTGCCGGGGGACTGGAGGTCTCTCCCCGAGGGGTATCTGAATCGGGCTCACCTTAAGGTGGTCTCAGCCGGGCTTGCCTTTCTTATGGTACCTGAACTGGAGGGCACTAATTTAGTCACAAGGTTTCTATATAAGGTCAAACATATCTTTCATTCTGTTCTATTTAGTTGTTATTTTTGTCTTCTATGAATCTCACATATCGATGCTCTCCTTGTAAGTTTGATAGACTTTATAATCTGTTCTTTTGATCCTTATCATGCCTAGCACAGGGATTTAAAAGTCTGTTCTAAATTCCTTTTTCCATGTACATCAATGTTGTGCTTAAGCTATTTTTTATGGCTATGACTGGTACATTTATGACAATCCTTTTGCATATGATACTCTGTTATATGTGACAAATCTCAATAAAAATATTGACAAGAAAAAAAAAAAAAAAGAAAAGGGGTCTGTCCTTGCATTTGACAGCTCTCATTTTAACATCAAACCATCAAACCAAGGAACACCTGTTAACTCATATGAGAGCCAATATATCACCTTGCTGGTTGATTGGAGTCTGCTGAATGAGGACTTGATAAGTATTTTCATTTTTCAATCCTTTTGTTTTGCTGTTGCATTGTTGTCTCCAGTGGTGGCCAGTCATTTTTTTTGGGGGGGCGGCAAACAACCCCCGGTTGGTCCATAGCATCAATACCCCCTCACCCCACACTTACCGCAGCAGGCCCTGGCAAGTGGGTTGCAGGCTCGGGCAGGCAGCCACGGGCTTCAGTGGGCAGTGGCAGGCTCCGGTGTCAGCCACGGGCTTTGGTGGGTTGCAGGCTCCGGGGGCAGTGGGCTTCTATGGACGGCGGGTGACTCCCCCCTTCAATAGGATCGCCTGTCCTTTCAGTCAATCGGGTGACGGGTATCAGACCCACTTCTTGATTGGCCGGGAGGAGTATCAGATATTCATTCGCTGTTGCAACACACCTGGGTGGGCTCCGGATGCAATACTCTGCGCGCCGAGCCCACCCTATTTTGAAGCCTATTAGAGCCTCTGGCTCTAATCAGTGCTTCAAAAAGCAAACCCCTGCCCATCTCCACTAGGAATTCAAGCGCCCGGCATCCTGAAACATGGATAGGGAGGGCGGTGGGGCATGGACAGGGGGGGCGGCGCCCATGCACCCACAATGGATGGGCTGCCCCTGGTTGTCTCTTTGTTTTCCTTATAATACCTTTTTTCTATAAATATTTTATTTGCACCATTTTTTTTACCTTTTCATTATTAAACCATGTTTTTAAAAGTGGGAAAACTGTCTCTAATGCCCTAATGCATAACTTAACCAGTTGCCGACTGCCTGCCAGTAATTGAGGGCGGCAGGTTGGCACTGCTGCGCTAATCGCCATAGCTGTACGGCGCCGCGGGTAGGGAGCATGCAATCCCGCCATGCCCGCAGTGATCGGGTTCGCTACAGAACCGATCAATCTACAGGCCCAGACCAATGATTTCCAGTCTGGACCTGCTGATTAGGGATGGGCGAACAGTTCGGCCTGAGCATAAGTTCAGGTCGAACTTTCGCTGTTCGGTCTTTCGGCGAACATCCAAACAAACGGGACGTTCGACCGCTTGTTTGGCCCCCGAACTGACCAAAATGCAATGCACCACTGAAAAATGCATTGCAAGCCCTGATTGGCTGAAGTAGTGAAAGCTGCAGTCAATCAGGGCACAGAGCACTGTCGGAGTCATGATTACACACTGTCATCATGACTTTATCCATGGCTCAATACCACCCCACAGTATAAAAGTATTCTTTCAATGGCAGCCATTTTCAGTGTGATTTTGGCTGGAGAGAGATAGAACAGGGCTCTGTTCAGTGCTATTAGTTAGCTAGTGTGCTAAACTCTGCTATTTTGCTTTAATTGTCAGTGTAGAATATTAGCTTAGTGTCAGTCTAGGAATAGTGTGAGTGCAGTGAGGAAGACCATCATTCAGCTTTGCAGTGTGCAGCTAGAGTAGGGACATTTCAGATAGTTTCACTGTAGTGTAGTGAGACCGTGTCATTCATACACACATTAGTGTATAGCTAGAGTAGGGACAGCTCTGATAGTTTTAGTGTAGTGAGACCGTGTCAGTAGTGTTGAGCGAACCCGGACTGTAACGTTCGGGTCCGTACCGAACTTTCAGGTGTCTGGGACCCGGACCCGAACACGGATATTTCAAAAAACATTCGGGTTCGAGTTCTAGGTTCTGGTAGTTGATTACGCATGTTGAATAGCTGAAGGGCAGCCAATCAACAAGCGTTTCACTGGTTTGCCCTTAGAAGCCATCACAGCCATGCCTACTAATGGTATGGCTGTGATTGGCCAGTGCATCATGTGACCCAGCCTCTTTATAAGCTGGAGTCACAGTGCTGCATGTCACATGCTCTTGGGTTAGTGTAGGGAGAGGATGCTGCCGACGTTTTTGTGAGGGAGAGATTGCAGACATTTTAACATCTGATCCTGCATCCTGAGATTACTACTGCTGTTGCTCTGAGGGATAGATTGCAGAAATGTGAGATTTCACATAATGCTGCTTTGAGTGACAGATTGCAGATTGCAGATCAAACCCTTCCTAACACAACGATCCTTACGATCGTGCACAACGATCAGATTGTGAGATCATACACAACGATGAGATTGTGGGAGTAATTTGAGATTTCACATACTGCTGCTTTGAGTGACAGATTGCATATCAAACCCTGCATTACACAACGATCTGACTGCACTAGGTAGAGGCTTCTGCTTAGAAGGACAGATTATTGTTAAAAAATCATTGCTTACTCCTATAGGGCCAGCTGTTGCTGTAAGTGACACATTATTGTTCAAAAATCATCTCCTAGTTCTAAAGGGAGAGTTTCCAGCTGTTGCTTAGAGGGACAGATTATTGTTCAAAAACCACTGCCTACTCCTATAGGGCCAGGTTCTAGCTGTTGCTGTAAGTGACAGATTATTTATTGTTCAAAAATCATCTCCTAGTTCTAAAGGGAGAGCTTCCAGCTGTTGGTGTGAGCAGTGCATTTCTTGCACCAAAATAAAAAGTCTGGCTATGTTGGTGTTTTCCAAAAAAAGGTGTTAATTGGTATTAATAAATAGTTACATAGTACATTTGCGGGCCCAATGAGGAGAGCAAATAAGGGACGTGGTCATGGTGCTGCTGGTGATGCTGGTGCTGCTGGTGTTGGTGGTGTTGGTGAACCTCCTGTTGGAAGGAGAGGACGTGGTTGAGGTGTGCCAGCTACACGCACAAGGGAAACACCTTCCTCAGGTAGCCAACAGAACCTTCACCGGTATGTGGTAGGCCCGAATGCCCCTCAATGATTGGTGAGGCCAGAACAAGTACAGGCGATAGTAGATTGGGTAGATAGTAGATTGGGTGGCTGACAATGCCTCCAGTTCCTTCACATTGTCTCCCTCCCGGTCCCTTGATGAAAGCTCAGAGTTAGCACCTGAACCCCGTGGATCATCCACATAGCGCTGCCCCAGAAGGGGAAGACATTGAGTGCACTGATGCCCACTTCTGTTGCAGGATGAGGACATGGAAACAGCGCAACACATTTCTGATGATGATGAAACACAGGTGCCAACTGCTGAAGCTTGCCTCAGTGTGCAGACTGACAAGGAGGGCAGTGGTGAAGGGTGGGTGGAAGATAATGTGGAGGATGATGAGGTCCTAGACCCCACATGGAATGAGGGTCATGCGAGTGACGTGTGGAGTTTGGAGGAAGAGGTGGTGGTCACACAGAGGCACCAGCACAGCAAAAGAGGAAGCAGGAAAAGTGGAGCAAGCATCCCCTAGACAGTATGCCTGCTACTACCCACCGCACCCAGGGACCTAGCACACCAAAGGCAGCTCAAAGGCGTTCCGCCACGTGGCAGTTCTTCAGACAATGTGCTGACGACAAGACACAAGTGGTTTGCAAGCTGTGCAATGATAGCCTGAGCCGGGGCATAAATGTTCTCAACCTGAGCACAACCCCCGTGACCAGGCATCTAAATTCAAGGCACAAGCTGCATTGGAATAATTACCTCAAAATCCAAGAAAGGTCTCGGCCTCCTCCTGCTTCCTCTTCTGCTGCTGCCTCTGCCTCTTCCTCCACCTCTACAGTGACAGTGTCACCTGCCACCCAGCAAACAGACGATATGACAGCAACGCCACCATGTCCGCCACCGTCCCCAAGCATTTCCACATGGTCCCATGGAAGCTTACAGCTGTCCATCTCCCAAACACTGGAGAGTAAGTACCCCCCTACCCACCCGCGATCCCTGGCCCTGAATGCCAGCATTTCAAAATTCCTGGCCTTTGAAATGCTGTCATTCTGTCTGGTGGACACGGACAGTTTCAAAAACCTGATGGCGGTGGCTGTCCCACAGTACGTGGTTCCCAGCCGCCACTACTTTTTCCGGCGAGCCATCCCTTCCCTGCACAAACAAGTCGGGGACAAGATCAAGTGTGCACTGCACAATGCCATCTGTGGCAAGGTCCACATAACCACTGATACATGGACCAGTAAGCACGGGCAGGGACGCTATATCTCGCTAACTGCACACTGGACAAATGTAGTGGCGGGTGGGCCTGAGCCGGCTAGCCATTTGGCGGATGTCCTTCCACCACCGAGGATTGTAGGGCATTTCTCTTTGCCTCCTGTTGCCTCCTCCTCCTACTGCGCTTCCTCCTCCTCGACCACCTACTCATCCGACATCCGCTCAGCGTAACACCTTCGCCACCAACATCAGCACATCCAGGGGGAAACAACAGCAGGCTGTTTTAAAACAGATATGTTTGGGGGATAAACCCCACACTGTGCAGGAGCTGTGGACGGGCATTGAACAACAGACCAATGAGTGGTTGTTGCCACTGAGCCTCAAGCTCGGCCTGGTGGTGTGCGACAATGGCCGAAATCTCGTAGCGGCTCTGGGCCGAGCCGGTTTGACGCACATCCCTTGCCTGGCGCATGTGCTGAATTTGGTGGTACAGAATTTTCTAAAAAACTACCCAGATATGTCAGAGCTGCTGCAGAAAGTGTGGGCCGTCTGTGCGCACTTTCGGCGTTCTCACCCTGCTGCTGCTCGCCTGTCTGGCTGCAGCGGAACTTCGGCCTTCCAGCTCACCGCCTCATATGCGATGTGCCCACAAGGTGGAACTCCACCTTGCACATGCTGGAGAGACTGTGCGAGCAGCAGGCAATAGTGGAGTTTCAGCTGCAGCACGCACTGGTCAGTGGCTCTGCGGAACAGCAACACGAGTGGGTCTCCATGCGAGACCTGTGTACCGTATTGCGGTGTTTTGAGTACTCCACTAACATGGCCAGTGCTGATGACGCTGTACTCAGTGTTACTATCCCACTTCTATGTCTCCTTGAAAAAACACTTCGGGCCATGATGGAAGAGGATGTGGCACAGGAGGATGAGGAGGAGGAAGAGGGGTCATTTCCAAGGTTATCAGGCCAGTCATTCGCAAGTGGCTTAGAGGATGGGTTCCTGCACCAGCATAGGCCAGGTCAAAAATATTCAAGCCAGGGCACAGTTCTGGAGGACGAGGAGGACGAGGAAGATGAGGAGGAGGAGGAGGAGGAATCACAGCAGGGTGACACCCAACGCAGCTCGTGGGCATCACTGTAGCGTGGCTGGGGGGATACAGAGGACACAGATGATATACCTCCCACAGAGGACAGCTTGTCTTTGCTTCTGGGCAGCCTGGCACACATGGCCAACTACATGCTGCAGTGCCTGCGCAATGACAGCCGAGTTGCCCACATTGTAACTTCTTCTGATTACTGGGTGGCCACCCTGCTGGATCCCCATCACAAGGACAATGTGCCGTCCTTAATTCCCTCACTGGAGCGTGAGAGGAAGATGCGCGACTACAAGCGCACACTGGTAGAGGCGCTGCTGAGGACATTCCCAAATGACACCGGGGGCTCAGCGGAAGCACAAGGCAAAGGCAGGCGAGGAGGAAGAGGCCATCAATGCAGCTGTGCCACCGCCAGCACCTCAGAAGGCAGGGTTAGCATGGCCAAAATGTGGCAAAGCTTTGTCAGCAGCCCGCCATAACAAACAGCACCACCAGCCGATAGACAACGTCTTAGCAGGAGGCAGCATTTCAGCAACATGGTGCAAGAGTATGTGTGCACACGCCTACACGTACTGACTGATGGGTCTGCCCCATTCAACTTCTGGGTCTCCAAATTGGCCACATGGTCTGAGCTTGCCCTTTATGCCTTGGAGGTGCTGGCCTGCCCTGCAGCCAGTGTATTGTCTGAACGTGTGTTTAGCACGGCAGGGGGCGTTATCACAGACATGAGCAGCCGTTTGTCCACAACCAACGTGGACAAGCTAACCTTTATTAAAATGAACCAGGCATCGATCTCACAAGATTTGTCTGTACTTTGTGCAGAATAAACATTTAGACCGGCCTCACACAGCCATTCGTATACTTGTTTTTTTGAATAGGTCTCAATATTTTGGGGGCTACCCCAATTATAAATAAACAAAAAAACAAAAAAAATCTCTATAGATCTATTGTGGACCAGAGCAATTTGTATGCTGGTCAATTCATCATCGCTAATCCCCATTTGTCACTTGCCAGAGACAGGAAGTCTATTACGGTTCCAGAATTTAAGACCTTTCTGGGCCTTTCCCTCCTCATTGGCATAACTAAAAAATCAGTGCCACCTCATCAGTGCCAATCAGTATTGCCTCATCAGTGCCCACCAGCATAGCCTCATCAGTGCCCATCAGTGATGGAGAAAACATACTTATTTACAAAGTTTTGTAACAGAAACAAAGAAAACCTTTTAGGTCTTTTTTTACTTGTAGCGCAAAAAATAAAAACCCCAGAGGTGATCAAATACCACCAAAAGAAAATTCTTGTTTGGATACGTTGCATGACAGTGCAATTGAATTTGTCATTCAAGATGCGACAGCGCTGAAAGCTGAAAATTGGTCTGGGCGTAAAGGGGGGTAAGTGCCTAGTATTGAAGTGGCTAAAAGAGAACTCTGATCAGCAATAAAAAATATTAATAGTCCACCAAAAGGTAAAATACATGTATTGCTGCAACGCTTACCTTCAATCCAGTGTAAATCTTGCAGTACTTATTTCCCACCACTAGATGTCATCAGTCTTCCAAATTGACTTGACAGCCAGCGTTATTCAACCCACCTTCTTTCAGTCCAGGCTGTCATGGACCCGCCCTCAGCCTGTGACTGAAAAGTGAAGGAAAAGCTGCACACTGATGAGCTAATTTCTTTATCACCCTCCTTTCTCTTTCTATCAGCATGTCCTTTGCCAGCAGATGAACTGATTGGCTAATTGTGCTGTTTCTCCTGGTTTTAGTCTGAGCTCCTATTGTACAAGGATTGCAAGAAACTGAAACCAGGTTCATATCAGATACGTACACTGCTTGCATTGAAATAAATGAATGTATTGTTGTAGAAATGAATACAGAACTACAAAGTGTGCCTTTTATATCTGGCTGGCTTCAGCTTTAAATTAAAAATGTTTATGTATCACTAGAGAATGATTATAAAACTGTATGTACAGGTCAGTGTTCATCTACCATACTACGTGCTCCCAAGCTTGCATCAATACTGTGCAAACCATAAGCAGACTTTACGTAATATCAGTAGTGACTTCCATGGTCTTCCCCTAATGTAAGTCAGACATCACTAATCCTCCCTGACCCGCGTCACCTCCAAACCCTCCGGGAAATCATGCTATGTCCAGTACTGTCTTCTATTTTTAGTCCTTTTCATTGCCTACAGTGCTAAGCACTTATTTCTCCTTTAGACAGCAAAAATCAGACAAATTGCTTGGATGGTCCCATGTGCATTGCCTGTCCTGCTGTCACTGACTGTAATACACCCCAGCACTTTGTAGCCAAATGATGGATGTGTCATGGAGGTCTAGGAACCCTGAAAGTAGCAGTCAGGGAATTATGACAGATAGCTGCTCTCTGACCATCAGGGACATCAATAGCCTAGGTGGGAGGGAACTGGTGATAAAAGTCACTGGACCACGTTAAAAGTGAAGCTGTGTTTTGCCCACTGTGACATCTGTAGTTTAATTTTTTTGTGTTTTTTTCCTAAAATCCCAATCATTACATTACTGAGACACTGATTGCACAGTACTGTCAATCTAACACAGAGAGCTCACTGACAGAAGAAGAGTACAAAGTGATGTCTTTATCAGTGTGCCATTTTTTCTTTGTAACCAATGGCCCCCTTAGGGGTGGCTGGTAATTGTGGTTCACCTGACACCCTGCCCTCAGTCACATATTTTTCCTCACATCCAGAGTCACGGAAGAGGCCGGTACTTTGTTTTTGTTGTTTTATTAGAGGAATAAACTTGGATGGGGTAAGGGTTACTGCGGGATGCCCAATGAATTAGTATACAGAGACTTCTATATACACTGACTGTATATACACTCCTTTTGCTCCAGCACTGATGCTTACTGACTGTTCTTCTCCTAGCTCCTCTCCTACACACTGCTTGTTATTCCAGGCCTGGAAGGCAATTTATCAGTCCTCCATGACACCTCTTCCTCCACCACAGCTAGCACATGGTGAGGCCTGCTCTGCTGCTAGCAGGACCTCTGGACTGCCCATTACAGGCAAGGGCCATGGGCTCCCAGTTGTGAAGCCACGGGCCCTCAGGGTGTAGCCAAGTACCTTGGTCCTAGCTGCGCATGGATGAACTATTACTCCAGCTCATCCTTCTTCCAGGCCACCCTGGCCTACTGCACCGTCCAGTGACACTCCTGGCTCCTCCGACCTCCACAGACTGTCCACTATCTCCTCCCCAGCCTGCTCCAGCCTTTCTGTCCAGCTCCCAGGGTCTGTCACTCACTGACACTGATGGATCCTTTAAAGAGTCTTTAGCGTAGCCTCTCTGCTGCTCTCCTGCTTGCTTGTGCTGTTCCAGGAACTGACTCCTGCTCCTGGCTGCACCCGAGCCTCCAGACCTCAAGGTCACCCCCCCCCCCCCAGACTGGGGGCTTCCTCCAGGGTGAGGCCTCCACAGCTCTGCTACATCTCCACTCTTCCACCCGACACTCTCCTCCCCCCACTGGGCTGTTCCGGGGAATTTAAGGAGACCTGCCCCCTGCCAATCCAGGTTGGGGATTGGTCAGGGCTCCTTAGAACACCCGGATGGCTACACCTCCCCTCCAGCCTCTCTCTCCAGAATGTTCCAGTTCCTTCTGGAAAGAAGTAGGAGGACCCAGTGACATCATCTATGAACTGCCCAGTCCTACCTGAGCTACTCCCAGCCCAGAAATCAAAACAATCAGGCCTGCTCTTAGTCAGGCCTGACTAAATTTTACCTCACCTATACACAAAAACCCTACACTCTAGCTCCCACCTACCAGGGAGTGCTACATCTTATTTTATTTTATTTTTTTACAGTGGTGAAAAGTGCGATGAGGCTGTTGACTATACAGTCCCCAGTGGTGCCTCAACCATAAGACACAAATGAAGAGTTTTAGCAGGTAAAACAGTTCACATTTAACAGCATGTCTTATATACACTATATTGCCAAAAGTATTGGGACACCTGCCTTTACACATGAACTTTAATGGCATCCCAGTTTTAGTCCATAGGGTTCAATACTGAGTTGGCCCACCCTTTGCAGCTATAAGAGCTTCAACTCTGGGAAGGCTGTCCACAAGGTTTAGGAGTGTGTCTATGGGAATGTTTGAGTATTCCAGAAGCGCATTTGTGAGGTCAGGCGCTGATGTGGACAAGAAAGCCTGGCTCACAGTCTGTGCTCTCATTCATCCCAAAGGGGTTCTATCAGGTTGAGGTCAGGACAGTCAAGCTCTTCCACCCCAAACATGCTCATCCACACTATATTGCCAAAAGTATTGAGCCAACCATTCCAAATTATGGTGTGGGGTGGTTTTTCAGGGTTCGGGCTTGGCCCCTTAGTTCCAGTGAAGGGAACTCTTAAGGCGCCAGCATACCAAGACATTTTGGACAATTTCATGCACCCAACTTTGTGGGAACAGTTTGGGGAAAGCCCCTTCCTATTCCTACATGACTGTTCACCAGTGCACGGTCCATAAAGACATAGGTCAGTGAGTTTGGGGTGGAGGAACTTGACTGGCCTGCACAGAGTCCTGACCTCAACCCAATAGAACACCTTTGGGATGAATTACAGTGGAGACTGGGAGAAAGGCCTTTTCGCCCAACATCAGTGCCTGACCTCACAAATGCGGTTCTGGAAAAGTGGTCAAATATTCCCATAGACACACTCCTAAACCTTGTGGACAGCCTTCCCAGAGTTGAAGCCGTTAGGGGTGCAAAGGGTGGGCCAACTCAATATTGAATCCTACAGACTAAGACTGGGATGCCATTAAAGTTCATGTGCGTGTAAGGAGGCAGGCGTCACAATACTTTTGGCAATATAGCGTATATATTGGGACATTATGAAAGGCGAGGTGATCAATGGAAGTTATGCTTCACCTTGTGACTGAAACAAAAGGTTTGCATTATCTTTGTTTGGTGGGCAAGAGCCTGGATGGCAAGGATTTATTTTCTGTTTTGTTTGTTTGATTTTTTATGCAACCTTTTAAATAAAACTGACTACAAGCCAGCTTTTAAGAAAGATCTGCTGTCTGGACTACCTTTTTCCCAGGGAAGGTGGGAGATTATCCCGTGGGGATCACCTTTCTTGAGAAAAATGCAGAGTCAGGCAAGTGTTCTTAAAATTATGGCGGGTTGCCAGTTTTATTTGAAAAGGTTGCAAGTCATAAAACAAACAAAATATCAAAAACAAATGCTTGCCACCCGGAGCTGAACTATACAGAGTAGGATACCTCTTTATACGGTGTCGGGCTCGTCCCAGACACCTCCAAACAAAACAAATGCAAACCTTTCTTTTAGAGCAACCAATTCCCACTGTGAAGCTCTCTAAGTGTAATGTTTCTGAGTCCCAGGCTAGAGCAACACTGTGCTCTTCCTCGTTATTTAAAGCAGCTGAATGAGGATTTGAGTGGACCAGAAACTCTGTGCCTGAACCAGCTCTGCCACAGCTGGCAAGAACTTGGCCGGATTCTCTCTAGTCCATCCCAAGTAAACTCATGTTTACAGATATCGCCCGACTACTATCTCACCTTGCATAACATCACATATCCCCCCCTCTGCTGAACCCCCTGCTGAGCAACTGTCGCACCCACACAGTGGACCCGGGAAAGGGCATCCGCATTGTTCTGCAGCTTTCCCGCCTTATGCTCCACTGTAAATTTGAACAGCTGTAGGGTCAGAAACCATCTCGTCACTCAACTTTTCTTCTCCCTATTGTCACACATCCACTTCAGGGGAGCAAAGTCGGTGACCAGTCCTAATGGCCTCCACAACAAATAATATTTTAGGGTCTCCAAGGCCCATTTGATAGCGAGACACTCCTTCTCTACAATGGTGTTATTTTTTTCATGCCTGTTCAGCTTGAGGCTCAAGTATACAACCGGGTGCTCCTTCCCATCTCTGATCTGGGACAGTACAGCCCCTAGACCCACATCAGAGGTGTCAGTCTACACAACAAACTCTTTGGAGAAGTTTGGGGTCACAAGCACCGGTTGTACACAGAGGGCTCGTTTTAGTTTCTGAAATGCCTTCTCGGCTTTAGGGTTCCACTTTACCATAACCGACCCTCTCCCCCTTGTCAGGTCCGTCAGGGGAACGGCAATAGTGGCAAAGTTGGGTATGAAGAGCCTTTAATACCCCGTTATCCCCAAGAATGCATGGACCTGCTTTTAAGTTAGGGGTTGGGGCCACTTTTGGATTGCTTCAAGTTTGTTGGTTTGTTGGTTTGCGGCTTAATGAGTTCCCGACCAATAATGTGGCCAAGGTATTTGGCCTCCTCCAGACCGATGGCCTTAACGTTTTGACCATCATTCTCTGGAACGATGCAGGGGCCCCATGTAGACCAAACGGCATACGCTTGTATTGAAAGGAGCCCTCGGGAGTAGAAAAGGCCATTTTCTCCTTGGCAGACTCTGTTAGGGGTATATGCCAGTAGCCCTTAGACAGGTCCAGGGTTGTTATGTACGGGACCCCTCCCAACCTGTCCACAAGTTCGCCAACCCGTGGCATCGGGTACGCGTCAAACTTAGACATGCTGTTCAGCATTCTAAAGTCATTACAGAACCTGATGAGTGCCATCGGATTTTGGGACCAGCACTATGGGGTTCCACCAGGCACTGTGGGACTCCTGTATCACATCCAACTCTTACATGTTCTGGATCTCCTTAGCCACTGCCTTGTGCCTAGCCTCAGGTATTCTATAAGGTTTCACATGCAAACACCTTGCTCTGTGACTATGTCATGCTGAATCACTGTGGTCAGTCCGGGCAGAAGGGAGAAAAAGTCTCTATTTTTGGTCACAAACTCTTTAACGCCCTGTTGTTGCGCCACTGACAAGGATTCCGTTAGGGGGACGTCAGGTGTTATTGGTACTCTGTCTTTTTGAGGAGTTGGTAAGGCCAATCAAGTTTCTCTATCTTTCTACGCTTTTAAGAAGTTAACATGATAGATTTGTTCTGGCTTCCTTTTCCCCGGCTGGTAAACTTTGTAGTTTACTTCCCTAATCTCAAAGGGACCCTGCCACTTTGCGAAGAATTTACTTTCCACAGTGGGGACCAATACCAATACTTTATGCCCGGGGTTGAAAGTTCAGGTCTTGGCACCCCGATTATAAACCTTTCTCTGAGCCTCCCAGGCTCGCTCCATATGTTCTTGTACCAGGGGCAGGACAGCTAAGATTTGATCCTGCATCAATAAGATATGCTTGATGTTGCTTCTGTGAGGCGTGGACTCTCCCTCCCATGTTTCCTTTGCGACATCTAGGAGTCCCCTGGGATGTCTACCATACAGGAGTTCAAATGGAGAATAACCTGTAGATGCCTGCGGAACCTCTCATGAGGTAGGGCAGCAAAAAGTCCAAATTTCTCCCATCTTTATCCACGACCCTTTTCAACTTACTTTTGAGGGTCTTGTTAAAGCTCTCCGCAAGACCGTTAGTTTGGGGGTGGTAGACAGAGGTACGGAGATGGGAGATTTTGTACAACTTACACAATTCCTTGGTAACTTGGGAAATAAACGGGGTGCTCTGAGCTGTCAAGATCTCTTTAGGGATCCCCGCCCGACTAAACACCTGTACCAACTCTTTAGCGATAGCCTTAGCGGAGGTGTTCTGCAAGGGTATGTCTTCAGGATAGCGGGTTGCATAGTCTAGGATTACTAGGATGTGCTTGTGTCCCCGAGCAGACTTTACTACTGGTCCCACAAAGTCCATACCAATTCTTTCAAATGGCACTTTAATTATGGGTAGTGGGACAAGGACTACAAAAATTGGGCGACGGTGCCAACATTTGGCACTCAGGCATGATTCTCAGTATTCCTTAACATCTATTCCATCTATTCCGCAGTCTTCCTTAACATCTGCATACAAAGAAGAAGAAGAATCTCTGGGTAATTCCTAGGTATTCTCCATACCCAGATGTCCCCCCATTATATGACCATGGGCCAAGTCTAGCACCATCCTGCGAAAGGGTTTGGGAACCACTAGCCATTCTACCTCATTCTCCCCGCGTTTTACCACCTGATACAGCAAACTGTTTTTAAGAGCCACGTGGGGAAAAGATACCACCCAATTGGGTTCAACAGGTTCCCCATCCACTACTTTAAGGTTATCTCTGGCTCTAGTGAGTGTGACATCTCGTAGTTGTACAGTACAAAAATCCTCTCTCCTAACCTCTAAGTCAGGGGTCACATTCTGTTCACTCTCACTATTAGAGTCAGAGATGTTCTCTGGTTCGGTAACCTTGAGCTGGGAGTTATCTTCCAGTTCTTCCGGCTCCCCAGCCATTACAGGAAAAGGAAGAGGGTCTCCTCCTTCCTCAGTCCTGCCAACAGTCTCCCCTTCCATTTGGCAAAAAGGGTCTGTTGAGAGTTCCCATGCTTCCCCAGAAGGGGGAGCGCTATTCTCCAGACTCTCTGTGCCATCCCATAACCTCCAAAATGAGGAAAATCTGTCCCCACTAGAGCTTCATGGAGCAGTGAATGTAATACCCCCACTGAATATGTCACACTGCCCCAAGTGGTATCAACCTCAAAAACCGCAGTCTGGTAGTTTCTAGTATCCCCATGGATGCAAATAAGCCCGAAAGTGCTAGGGTGTCGTTTTTCAGGACTTATACACTGACTTTTATCAAGCAGTGCAGTGACTGGTTTTCGGTCAATAGAAATCACACACATTTGCTTTTCCATGCGACCCTGACATTATGCATATATATATATAATCACATTGCATGGGTTCATCATTCAAGGGACAGTTGGCAGCAATATGGTCCAATGCATGGCATCGGTAGCACTGTATGCGATCTATACCCATTCCTCTCACAGGTCTCAAAGACCTTCCTAGCTTCTTTGGGCAGTCTCCAGGTCTAGGGTCCATAGTCTCATTAGACATTACAGCAGTCTTATCAATCTTCCCAACATCCTTGAGCACTGGGACAGTCTTACCGGATCCACTGGGGGCCCTTTCACCCCTAGACACACCGGAGTGGGGCGCAGACGGGTTCAGCAACTCCTCAGCCACCGTGTATCTCTCCACGAGTTTGCTGGCCATTTTGGGGTCCCCATGACTGACCCATTTCCTCAAAGCAGCAGGGAGCGCACGTAGATAGCGATCTATGACCATGCGCTCCACAATCTAAGGTCCTGGCAAAGTCTCCAGCTGTAGCCAATTCCTGGTGAGGTGGGCCAGATCGAACATCTGTGAGCGGGGTAGCTTGTCCGTACAGTAGACCCACTGGTGCATCCATTGAGCCCGGACAGCCATGGTGACACCCTCCTCTTTTAAAGTTTCATAATCGCGGGCCTTGTCTGGTTCCAGATCAAAATAGGCCTTTTGGAGTTCTCCGGTTAGGAAAGGGGCTAATAGTCCCACCCATTGTTCTTTTTTTCAACCTTCCCGCACAGCGACCCTCTCAAAAGTGGTAAAGTATGCCTCCACATCATCTGCAGGTGTCAGCTTCTGCAGGTAATAGCTGGCTTTGACCAACTTCTGTTCCACTGGTGGAGGAGCCATGGACCCCCTCTTTAACTCCAGCAGGGCCTCTGCAAACTGGTGATTCATCTCCTGCTGAGCTGCATTGGTCTGTTTGACCTGGAGGTTGGTCTCCCACTGGGCCACAGTTGCCTGTAGCAAGGCCTTCAACATCTCCTCCATTTTGGAAAGTTGTCCGCTGAGTCCACCACCTGTGGGAGATTAGCTCGTGGGGATCACCTTTCCTGGGAAAAAGGCAGCATAAGGCAAATGTTATTAAAATTCTGGCGGGTTGCAAGTTTTATTAGAAAAGGTTGCAAGTCATAAAACAAACAAAATAGCAAAAACAAACTATTGCCGTCTGGCACTAAACTATACAGAGCAGGATACCTCTCTATACAGTGCCGGGCTCATCCCAGACACCTCCAAACAGAACAAATAAAAACCTTTCTTTAGAGTCCTTAGAGCAACCAAGTCCCACTGTGTAGCTCTCTCAGTGTAATATTTATGAGTCCCAGGCCAGAGCAACACTGTGCTCTCTTCCTCATAATTTAAAGCAGCTGAAGGAGGATTTAGGTGGACCAGAAACTCCGGTGTGGAACCAGCTCTGCCATGGCGGCTGGCAAGAACTGGGCCGGATTCTCTCTAGTCCATCCCAAGTGAACCCATGCGAGGCGACAGATATCCCCTGTCTACTATCTCGCCTCACATAACATCACAATTCACAATATATATATATATAGTATCTCACAAAAGTGAGTACACCCCTCACATTTTTGTAAATATTTTATTATATCTTTTCATGTGACAACACTGAAGAAATTACACTTTGCTACAGTGTAAAGTAGTGAGTGTACAACTTGTATAACAGGATAAATTTGCTGTCCGCTCAAAATAACTCAACACACAGCTATTAATGTCTAAACCGCTGGCAACAAAAGTG
>BLSH010348236.1:2016819-2029119 GCA_018402905.1 Glandirana rugosa
AAAAAGTCTAGAAATAACTCAAGAAAAGGTACTCCATGGTACAACTTGAAGGTCACTGGTCATACTCTCTCACTCTCGCTATTGTGCTTCAAATTGTGTGGACGACAGGTAAGTGTGGATTCTTGAACATTGTGCTTGTTCAGTGCACTGTGACCACACCCCCTTTTTCCGATCAACCCGGGTTAAACCTGTAAAAGTGAATTCCCCACATGAGTGAAAACAACGGTCGCCAAATCTGTAATTATCGACACACAACTCAATAAAACTCGCCTGTCGTTTAAATATGACAATATGTTCAACATGTGAGTGATGAAATGTGACATCGTTTCACATTAAAGAAGTCACAACAGTTTACTTTACTGTATTATATATATATATATATATATATATATATAGTATCTCACAAAAGTGAGTACACCCCTCACATTTTTGTAAATATTTTATTACCGGTATGTCATTTCATTTGACAACACTGAAGAAATTACACTTTGCTACAGTGTAAAGTAGTGAGTGTACAACTTGTATAACAGTATAAATTTGCTGTCCGCTCAAAATAACTCAACACACAGCTATTAATGTCTAAACCGCTGGCAACAAAAGTGAGTACACCCCTTAAGTGAAAATGTCCAAATTGGGCCCAACTAGCCTTTTTCCCCCACACCAGTGTCACGTGACTTGTTCGTGTTACAAGTTCTTAGGTGTGAATGGACAGCAGGTGTGTTAAACTTCGTGTTATCGCTCTCACTCTCTCATACTGGTCACTGGAAGTTCAACATGGTACCTCATGGAAAAGAACTCAATAAAGATCTGAAAAAAAGTTGTTGCTCTACATAAAGATGGCCTGGGCTGTAAGAAGATTGGCAAGACCCTGAAACTGAGCTGCAGCACGTTGGCCAAGACCATACAGCAGTTTAACAGGACAGGTTCCACTTAGAACAGGCCTCACCATGGTCGACCACAGAAGTTGAGTGCACGTGCTCAGCATCATATCCAGAGGTTGTCTTTGAAAAATAGATGTATGAGTGCTGCCAGCATTGCTGCAGAGGTTGAAGGGGTGGGGGGTCAGCCTATCAGTGCTCAGACCATACGCTGCACACTGCATCAAATTGGTCTGCATGGCTGTCATCCCAGAAAAAAGCCTCTTCTAAAGATGATGCACAAGAAAGCCCGCAAACAGTTTGCTGAAGACAAGCAGACTAAGGACATGGATTACTGAAACCATGTCCTGTGGTCTGATGAGACCAAGATAAACTTATTTGGTTCAGATGGTGTCAAGCATGTGTGGAGGCAAACAGGTGAGCAGTACAAAGACAAGTCTGTCTTGCCTACAGTCAAGCATGTTGGTGGGAGTGTCATAGTCTGGGGCTGCATGAGTGCTGCCAGTACTGGGGAGCTACAGTTCATTGAGGGAACCATGAATGACAACATGTACTGTGACATACTGATTGGAGCAGGATACCCTCCCTTTTGAGACTGGGCCGCAGGGCAGTATTCCAACATGATAACGACCCCAAACACACCTCCAAGACGACCATTGCCTTGCTAAAGAAGCTGAGGGTAAAGGTGATGGACTGGTGAAGCATGTCTCCAGACCTAAATCCTATTGAGCATCTGTGGGGCATACCCAAATGGAAGGTGGACGTGCGCAAGGTCTCTAACATCCACCAGCTCCATGATGTTGTCATGGAAGAGTGGAAGAGGACTCCAGTGGCAACCTGTGAAGCTCTGGTGAACTCCATGCCCAAGAGGGTTAAGGCAGTGCTAGAAAATAATGGTGGCCACACAAAATATTGACACTTTGGGCCAGTTTGGACATTTTCACTTAGGGGTGTACTCACTTTTGTTGCCAGCGGTTTAGACATTAATGGCTGTGTGTTGAGTTATTTTGAGGGGACAGCAAATTGACACTGTTATACAAGCTGTACACTCACTACTTTACATTGTAGCAAAGTGTCATTTCTTCAGTGTTGTCACATGAAAAGATATAATAAAATATTTACAAAAACATGTGGGGTGTACTCACTTTTGTGAGATACTGTATATATATATATATATATATATATGTGTGTGTGTGTGTGTGTATATACATTCTTAAATGGCTAGTTCACCTTTTCAGAAACCAAGGAACCCACTCAGGCTCAAAAAATGAATAATTTGGATATTATATAATATTTTGCTTTTAGCTCCCATTCATACTTGAGTGTGGCAGTTTTAGGGCAATATTTTTAATATTCGGGGCTTTTTTTGTGTTTTGTCCACTCATTTTAGACATTTTCAGGCCTGAGCTGTTTGTTTCTAGACAACGGAGAGCTAGTTACTAGAAGAAAGAGAGACAAGAAATTGCACAAAAAATGAGCATTCCACACATTTTCAGGCATTCCTATTGAAGTTTATAGGGGTCTATAAAGTGACTCTGCCCCAAAGAAGCTCATGTACTTTTCCAAGCTTTGTGCAACAAGCTTCAAGTGATGCAGCACTTAGGTGTGAATGAGTACCATTGACTATAAGGGGAAGCTTGGTGTTGAGCTTAGAAACTTTGCTCAAGTGTGAATGGGGTCTTATTTTCCACTTTCATTGAACATTAGGGCAAGAGAGAGGTCCCAGCACTGGGGCTCTTTTCCTTGACTCCCCTATGTCATGTCTGAGCCCTGTGGTGACATGAGTCAAGGAAGGAACCAGCATGCAGCGGGGGGACACAAGTATAGAATACACCCAGAAGTGTTGAATGACAACAAGGCTTTTTGAGGCTGCAGAGCTGAAATGGAGGTAGAGGTAGGAGAAATGGGCCACCGAACAGAAGAGTTTATGCTGTATTCTATTCTATAGAGATCTGGCAGGGTCTTCTTTTAATTCAGAAAGGTTCATCTAACCCTGCTTTACTCTTGATCAGTGTTTCTCAACCAGGGTTCCGTGGAACCCTAGGGTTCCTCCAGAGGTTGCAAGGGGTTCCTTGAGCAATGGTCAATCTCTACCTCTCAGATAAATTCCCAATGACATCATTAGTCTTTTTAGCTATCTGTAAGGGGGTAATTCTTCCCAATGACCACAAGTGTAAGGAGCATTCTTCCCATTGACCATCACACTAATGTATCAGGAGTTGTTAGATTTAAAATTTTTAGCAGGGGTTCCCCGAGACCGGAGAATTAGTTCAAGGGTTCCTCGGTGTTGAAAAGGTTGAAAAAGGTTGCTCTTGATGTTCGTCTGTAGTTCCACTTTTGCCACTTTATTTAAATGACTAAGTAAATATCCTGTAATTTTCTTTGACTTCTGTGACCTAGAGGAATCACTTTGAAATTCATCATTTTATTTCCAAAACATATAAATTGTAGTATTTTCTTCAACTCTTAACCTTCCTTTCCACTCATATGTCCCTGCACCCTTTCCCCAAGTTCAAGTAACACTCTACTTGACCCCTTCAAGTTCTCCATTTCTAGGATATTGAGACACTGTTGCCAAGACAACTCTGACCAAATATCTATTATGGTTAATCATGATGTATCAGCACAAATACTTAACGTGTAATTATCTTTAATAGTGATTACACTTTTGAGAACTCATCTTAAATACGGTGTTGTTACTGGAATCCTAAGGACACAATAGTTGGATTTAAAATCACAATAACAAAACAATAAAAAAAAAAAATCAGCGATGCTAAAGTAATGTATCAGGGAGAACCAGAAGCAAACTAGAGTTACTGAACAAATGTTAAAACAATGGCAATGAGTTGTTGAAACAATAGTCAGTGGAAATTACTGAGTGCTGCCTCTCAGCTTACACTGAGAGGCAGCACTCTTGGAGTGAAGCAGTAGACTCTGTGAAATATAATAGAAGTAGAGAGGCGCCACACTAAGTGCAGCAATAGAATAATGGATTTAATATGTAAAAGCAAAATGGCCATAACTCTGATACAAGGTGAAATAGCCAATTCATGTTATATTGGTGGCTCTTTTCATGAAGTACACAAAGATGTGAGACTATAGTCAACACACATTTTCCGGCAGGTTTTGACACTCCACATCAATAGGAATGGTTCAGACTATTTGAGAACATGTCCCAATGGCTGTTAATGGCATCACCCTCCATTTGCCTTCCTTACTCTATCAACATAAACCTGTACACCCAAGTAGGTGAACCAATTCTACAAGTTTATGTCCTCAGAGAATTTGCAGATGCTGCATGGAGTTTTCGGAAGACACATTAGTTTGAAAGTGGTCATATGATGTCTCCTCATTTCAAGGGGTACCCCATTTTTGCTTTGAGCTGATTCACTGGAGCCACTGCATCTACAAACTACTGATATGTCAAATCCAACGCTTCGTCAGTATTTGTTTCAAAATATTACATCTCCATATCCAAATGCCCTCTTTGGCCACCTCACTGTCATACATTAGAAGGGAAATTCAATATGGTTCTAACAACACTTTTCTGGTTGTAGTTCACTTACGAACTACCTGCCCCTGATTCACACAAGCATTTTCTCCAGTGTCAGTAACATTTTACCTAGATAACACCAAGCTATGCAGTGGAATAACGTCCTTTCATGATGCCTCCAACTTACAAGCTGACTTCAAAGCACAATTTAATTGGGTAATTATGTGCTAAATGAGGTTTAATGTTGATAAAAGTTATGTGCTTGGAGGCCAAAAACATGCATATGTGATGGACTGGAAATGATACTGTTAAAAGTATTAGGAAAATAGACACCATACATTTTTTTATTATTATTATTATTATTATTATTATTAAGTTTGTTCTGTAAAAGATGTTCTAGAAGCAACCTGTAGGTGGCGCATGACACTTTAATGGGGGGGAGTGACGTTCTGGCCAACAGTGGAAAGAAAGTAGAGAAAGCTCCACAGCACTGCAGAATAAAACTGCTCTCATTTTCTCATCATTCTACAGGGTGGGCCATTTATATGGATACACCTTAATAAAATGGGAATGGTTGGTGATGTTAACTTCCTGTTTGTGGCACATTAGTATATGTGAGGGGGGCAACTTTTCAAGATGGGTGGTGACCATGGTGGCCATTTTGAAGTCGGCCATTTTGAATCCAACTTTTGTTTTTTTAATAGGAAGAGGGTCATGTGACACATCAAACTTATTGGGAATTTCACAAGAAAAACAATGGTGTGTTTGGTTTTAATGTAGCTTTATTCTTTCATGAGTTATTTACAAGCTTCTGACCACTTATAAAATGTGTTCAATGTGCTGCCCATTGGGTTGGATTGTCAATGCAACCCTCTTCTCCCACTCCGCACACACTAATAGCAACACCGCAAGAGAAATGCTAGCACAGGCTTCCAGTATCTGTAGTTTCAGGTGCTGCACATCTCGTATCTTCACAGCATAGACAATTGCCTTCAGATGACCCCAAAGATAAAAGTCTAAGGGGATCAGATCGGGAGACCTTGGGGGGCCATTTCTCCTGTGGTGTTGCTATCAGTGTGTGAAGAGTGGAAGAAGAGGGTTGCATTGACAATCCAACACAATGGGCAGCACATTGAACACATTTTATAAGTGGTCAGAAACTTGTAAATAACTCATGAAAGAATAAAGTTACGTTAAAACCAAGCACACCATTGTTTTTCTTCTGAAATTCCTAATAAGTTTGATGTGTCACATGACCCTCTTCCTATTGAAAAAACAAAAGTTGGATTCAAAATGGCCGACTTCAAAATGGCTGCCATGGTCACCACCCATCTTGAAAAGTTTCCCCCCTCACATATACTAATGTGTATCCATATAAATGGCCCACCCTGTACAGTTATTGTCTCTCATTCATTCACGTTTGAGACCGATAACATTTTGGGGGCTTGTTCCGAGATACGTGGTACCACCAGAGAGATGGAAGCAGAGACCAGCACAAACCTGTGGGTGGAGCTACAAGAAGAACTGTGAGTGCCGCCTGCCTCATGAGTGCAAGTATTCAGCAGAGATTATGAAAATTATGAAATGTTACAAAAGAAAGTTGAGGGAGAAGTTAGAGCAAATCACACTGCTTTAATGGAATTGACAGCTCAGGTTTCTGCTTTCACAAAAAAACCTTGAAAAGATGATGCAACCTACTGCCAAAGTTAAAAACCAAACTGCTATGCCATTAACAAATGTTCAAAGTTTCAGATAAAGCCAAAGACAAATTTACATGATCCCAGGCAGTCCAATGACTTACCAGATAGTTAATGCAGCAGTTCCTTGGTGGCAACCAATACCTATCTGGACTTGTTAGATAACTGAATGAGAGTATAGACTGACTGAGTATTTATGCCAGGAGACCTAAAAAAAGAAGGGGAGAGTGCGATGGACTGGAAATTATACTGTTAACATTATTGGGAAAATAGACACCATACAACTTTTTTTTTATTATTAAAGTGGAGTTCCACCCAAAAGTGGAACTTACGCTTTAAGGGAAGATGACCCCCTGACATGCCATGATTGGCATGTCATTTTTTGGGGGTGCAGCGGGCCCAGCTGCACTTCCTCTCCTGGCTCCGCAGCACAGGAAGGAAGTTCACCTTCCCTCCTCCCTCTCTGTGATCTTCTGGGACACATCACAGGTCCCAGAAGATACACCAGCCATTCACAAAGTGTGGCGCGGCTCGCGCATGTGCAGTGCACACCGGGCTTTGAAGCCAAAGCTGGGCACCCACACTTGTGATGCCGGCGCCGCATGGAGGAGGTGGAGAAAGGCAAAGCGCTGGGCAGCTGCATCGCTGGAGCCCGGGACAGGTAAGTCTTGGATTATTAAAAGTCAGCAGCTACAATTTTTGTAGCTGCTGACTTTTAATAGGGTGGAACTCCGATTTAAGTTTGGGTTCTTTAAAAGATGTTCTGGAAGCAACCTGTAGGTGGCGCATGACACTTTAATGAGGGGGGAAGTGACGTTCTGGCCAACAGTGGAAAGAAAGTAGAAAAAGATCCAAAGTATGGCAGAATAAAACTGCTCTCATTTTCTCATCATTCTACAGTTATTGTCTCTCATTCATTCACGTTTGAGACCAGTAACTCATACATCAATACATTCTAGGAGGAGAACAGCTGGGGAAGTCGATGACTGAGAAGCATCTGGGTCTTGTGATAGATCACAGATTTCATAATAGCATACAATGCCAAGCTGTGGTTTCTAAAGCAAGCAAAATTCTTTCTTGTATTAATAAAGGTATGGACTGCAGAGATAGAGACGTTATTTTGCCCCCCTGTACAAATCATTAGTAAGACCTCATCTGGAATATGCAGTTCAGTTTTGGGCACCAGTTCTCAAAAAGGATATCGGAACTGGAGAAAGTGCAGAGAAGGGCAACCAAACTAATAAGAGGCATGGAGGAGCTCAGCTATGAGGAAAGATTGGAGGAACTGAATTTATTCTTTCTTGAGAAGAGGAGATTAAGGGGAGATATGATCAACATGTACAAATACATAAGTGGTCCAGTGGCGGCTGGTGATATATTTTTTGGGGGGGCGGCAAACAATGCACCAACGCCACACCACCCCCCCCCCCTCGTTCTGTCGGGTCCCCTGCACTCCCTCCCCGGTTGGTCACCAGCCCTGCACTTACCACATCTAGGTCACGGGCAGCGCTTCCTCCAGGCAGTGGCTTTCCCTGCGTCACCTCCTCCTCTGCATCACGGCAGCTTCTGCCGTGCATCTCCTCCCTCCTTCTTCTAGGTGGCCAATAGGCTTCTCCTCTTGGCCAATTGGGTGATGGGTCTCAGGAAGAAGACAATAGCAAATGTTAATTCACTATTATCACAAAACTTAGTGGGCTCAGGGCGCAGTCCTCTGCACCACAAATACACCCTTTTTTAAGCCAATTAGAGCCTCAGGCTCTAATCACGTGCTTCTAAAAAAAAAATAAAAAAAACCCCATTGGAATCCATGCATCCGGTGCCCTGCATGTAGATTAGGGGCCGGGCGCATGGATTAGGGGGGACGATGCCCCTGCGCCCATATGGACTGGCCACCACTGAAGTGGTCCATATAGTGAACTTGGTGTAGAGTCACTTTCAGGCTATTGAAGGGGGCAAACTGGAGGGTAAGAAATTGAACCTTCACAAATGAAAGGACTTCTTCACAGTAAGAGCTGTGAAAATGTGGAATAGGATCCCTCAAGAACTGGTTCTGGCCAGCTCCATAGATTGTTTTTAACGACTTGCCGACCGTGTATAGTACATATATGGTGGCAAAGTGGCACGTTCCCACAAATCGCTGTTTATAAACGGCGATGTGTGAATGCGCGAGAAGCAGGGCCGCGATTGCCTGTGAGAGAGCCAGAATGGGGAATGCTCTCGTGCCCGCTACACACTGCCTTAGTGTGGCCGCGGGTCAGGCAGACTCGAGGTCCACCGGTGACCCGCGATCGCCTACTACAGAGGAAGAGCGGAGAACCGTCAATGTAAACATGGTGGTTACCTGTTCTGTCAGGGGGCCTGTAATCGGGATCAGTTAGATCAGTTATGCCCCCGGCAGCCCAGCCCCCACACAATTAGAACACATACAGGGAACACAGTTAACCCCTTCATTGCCCCTGCAGGTTAACCCCTTTCCTGCCAGTGACATTTACCCAGTAATCAGTGTTTTTTTTTTTAGATCTGATTGCTGTATAAGTGTCATTGGTCCCAAAAAAGTGTCAAAAATGTCCGACATGTCCGCCGCAATATCACAGTCCTCATAAAAATCGCAGATCGCGGCCATTAGCAGTACAAAAATAAAATAGTAAAAATTACATAAATTAATTCTCATGGTTTGTAAACGTGCCAACTTTTGCGCAAACCAACCAAGAAACGCAGATTGCGATTTTTTTTTTCCACAAATATGTAGAAGAATATATATCAGCCTAAACTGATGAATACATTTGCATTTTTTTAATATAGCAAAAGGTAAAAAGTATTGGTTTTTTTTCAAGATTGTCACTCTTTTTTTTATTTTTAGCGGTGATCAGAAGTGACGCAGAGGTGATCAAATACAACCAAAAGAAAACTCCTGTTGTGGGAAAAAAAGGACATCGATTTTGTTTGGGTACAACGTCACACAACTGCGCAATTGTCAGTTAAAGCGACACAGTGCCGAATCGCAAAAAGTGCTCTGGTCCTAATATGGGAAATCCATCCGGGGCTGAAGTGGTTAAAAAGGCTGGATGCATTCTTAACCACTTCAGGCCCGGAAGGATTTACCCCCTTAAAGCGGAATTCCACCCAAAAATGGAACTTCCGCTTTAAGCACTCCTCACCCCCTTACATGCCACATTTGGCATGTCATTTTTTTGGGGGGGAGTGTATCCCCAGGTTTCAGAGGGACTTCCTGTCCCTCTTCCACCTTCCGCCTCGGGGCCGCCTAGGCGACTCCTCCTCTCCTCCTAGACGGCCCCTCGCTCCTGGCGATCTTCTGGGACACGTCACAGGTCCCAGAAGATTGCCTGGCCACTGGCAACGCGCAGCGCGACTCGCGCATGTGCAGTGCGTGCCCGGCCGTGAAGCCACGGCCGGTGCCCACACCTGCAATGCCGGCGCCGCAGGGAGGAGGGGGGAGACGAGCAAGGCTTCGGGAGCAGCTGTCGCTGGACCGGGAGACAGGTAAGCTACTGTTTATTAAAAGTCAGCAGCTACACTTTTTGTAGCTGCTGACTTTTAATAAACAAAAAAAGCATGGAACTCCGCTTTAATCACCAGGCCATTTTTTGCTTTACAGCACTGCGTCGATTTAACTGACCATTGTGCGGTCGTGCGACGTTGTACCCAAGCACAGTTGATGTCCTTTTTTTTCCCACAAATAGAGCTTTCTTTTGGTGGTATTTGATCACCACTGTGGTTTTTATTTTGTGCGCTGTAAACAAAAAAAGACTGACAATTTTGAAAAAAACACAATATTTTTTACTTGGAGCTATAGTAACTATCCCAAAAAGATTTTAAAAAAATGTCTTCATCAGGTTAGGCCAATATGTATTCTACTACATATTTCTGATAAAAAAAAAATCGCAATAAGCCTATATTGATTGGTTTGCACAAAAGTTATAGCGTCTACAAAGTAGGGGATATATTTATTGCATTTTTATTGTTATTTTATTTTTTTTTTTTTACTAGTAATGGCGGTGATCAGCGGACAGATCGGACACTTTTGACACTTTTTTGGAACTAGTGACATCATTACAATAATCACAGCTAAAAATAGCCACTGATCACTGTATAAATGTCACTGGCAGGGAAGGGGTTAACACTAAGGGGGCGATCAAGGGGTTAAATGTGTTCCCTGGGAGGTGTTCCGAACTGTGGGGGGGGGGGTGTACTGACTGGGAGTAGAAAGAGAACGCTGTTCCCCATCACTAGAAACAGACTATCTCTTTCTACTCCCCTGTCAGTGCGGGGATCTGTTTGTTTACATTGACAGATCCCTTTCTGTCTCTCTGTGGAGCGATCGCGGGTACCCGCCAGACATCGCAGCCACCGGCCACACGAATCGGCTCAGACAATGAGCCGGGGGCGCGCGCCTGCTATAGCTGTTGAAGGGACCGATGTACAGCTATGATGATTCGCCCAGGGGAGCCAACCTGTCGCAGTATAATGACAGCGGCTGGTCGGCAAATGGTTAAATGAACAAAATATAACTGAATACTAATTTATATTGTGTTATATTTATAGGTAATAACACCTGGGGTAGTTGATCCAGGGAATAACTGATGGCCCTCTGGGGGATCAGGAAGGATTTTTTTCCCCCTTGGAGTAAGACGGATGGGGGGGGGGGGTTGCCTTCCTCTGGAGCAGCTGTGGGTATAGGATTCTGCATATGGCGTTTTTCGATTTTTTTTTTTTTTTCTACTGGTTGAAGTCGATGCATTTGTTTCTTTCTTTAACCTAACTATGTAATGTCCGGCAATTTTAGGAAGTTCTTACTACCACCACTTTAAGTCTTAAAGAATTACATCCACTATCTAGGTGACTAACTTACTACGCATGTGCAGAGCGCCAAAATTTGTTTAGTTTCGTTTTGTTTCAATTTACGTAAATTTGTTTCGTTAGATTAGTTTCATTCGTTTAATGTGTTTTTCGAAATTTGTTTCTTTTATGTGATTTCAGTTTCGACTAGTTTTCTAATTCGAAACGTTTTCAAATACAAATCGTTTACGGATTTGAGTAGTTTTTGAATACAAATCATTTTTCAAGGAGGAATAGAATGGAAACAGATAGAATACAATAGATGGAATATAACAGAGAATGAAAGAATATGATGTGGTGGAGAGGAACAGAGCTGTTTTACTCTGTTGTATTCTATCTCTTTGCCTTCTGTTATATTCTTTTCTAGTCTGTTGTTTGTTTTTTTTTGTTCTATTCCTTTGTTTTTATTCTACTCTTTGGAAATTGGAAAAACTAATCAAATTCGAGGACTTTTCGAATTGGAAAACTATTCGAATTGGACAACTTTTCCCATTCAAATCTGAAAACTTTTAGAATTCGAAAACTATTTAAATTCGAAAATGTTTTGAAAAGTATTTAAATTTGAATGTCGTCCGAATTTTTTTTTTTTTCGTTATTTTGAATTTGTTTAACCACTTGCTGACCGTGTAATGTAATTACATGGCCTCAAGTGGCATCCATTGTTCTGGGAGGACGTACTATAACGTCCTCCCAGAATCGCGCTCCCGCGCTCCCCCTGGGGCGCGCACCTGGGAGCATCCGTGACCGCCGGGTCTGTGAGACCCAGCGCATCACGGATCACGGTAAATGGCCACTTGGAGCGCTCCAAGTGCCGGCTTGTCTCTCCCCTCTCCTCACCGATTGGTGCAGTGAGACAGGAGAGAGGGGAGAGAGGAGATGCAGCGGTGCTGTGGGCAGGATCTGAAGTGCCCACAGCACCGCTATGTGCCAGGCAGGGACCCCCATCCACCCATCCAGCTTCACCCATGCACCCTCATCCATGCCCACCCATCTGTGCCCACCAATCCATGCCCACCCATCCGTCACCCATGCATCCGTGCTCACCCATCCATGCTCACCCATCCGTGTCCACCCATCCGTCACCCATGCTCACCCATACATCTGTGCTCACCCATCCATGCTAACCCATCTGTCACCCATGCATCTGTGCTCACCCTTCCGTCACCCATGCATCCATACTCACCCATCCATGCCCACCCATCCGTCACCCATGCATCTGTGCTCACCCATCCCTCACCCATTCGTCCATGCTCACCCATCCTTCCTCACTCATCCATCACCCATGCATCCGTGCTCGCCCATCCGTGCTCACCCATCCGTCACCCATGCATCCGTGCTCACCCATCCATGCTCACCCATCTGTCACCCATGCATC
>BLSH010348236.1:2048756-2063900 GCA_018402905.1 Glandirana rugosa
ATTATTGAACGACATGAAAACACATATTCGTTACGAACACACTCCGTTGACCATTATACAGAGACTAATTTTTTGACCAATAGGAAGATTGAAATGTGGAAAGGGTAGGGCCAAAATAGACTTTTATGGCATTTCAGGGCATTTATACAGTATAAATACAGCTGTCTATATTTCTAATTGTCGTAACTTGCGATTTTCAGTAAAGGTAACCCCATTAAAAATACTAATTTACAAGGTTTTTTTTTACTGCTTTTCCTTAAGCTTCAGACTTACTGACATCTGTTGTTTGATGTAAAAGTAGCCGGCTGTATTCATTTGAGCTCTATTTTTATTTTTTTTTAATCAGAGACATATTACCAGTTGCCTCACACAAGCATTGCTTATACACAAAAGTACAGCAAGTTATTACAGAATAATTCTCCTAATCTCTCTGAGATCTAAGAACACTTTCCCTGAGTTTACAAAGAGCAAACCACATAATGATTTCCATTACAATACAGCTGTGTCTTGAGATGAGAAAGATTCATTTTAAATGCAAACATGCGGCGTTGGACAGAGCACATTGCTTCCAAATTCTGATACCCACCTCCATCTGCTTCAGACTTTTCTTCTGTTCAATAAACCATTACAACAGATTACAAAACCCCATCTGAGATGACCATATATTGTTCCTTTGATGAGCCCTATCTAAATGCAGACAGGTCCTGAGTACAAGGGCAATTTGTAGTAGGGTTGGCACCTCATCCCTTTAAACCCAAACACACATTAATTACACAGGTTCTGTGGCTGATTAAGTGGGTAATTAAACTCACGTGGTGCCTTATGTGCATTAAATTAGCCTCAGAACTTGTGTAATTCATATGTGTTCGGGTTTAAAGGGATGAGGTGACAACCCTAATTTGTAGCAACTTAGTAAAAAAAAAGAGAAAGAAAAATAATGGGACTTTAAATTAATTTCTGCTAAAGAAAATATGGAGTATATATATATATAATATTTGATTAAAATTTTTATTATGTAGTGACCTCGTAAGTGATTAGAGGTATGTTTTTGTTTAGAGTAGGTAAATTTAGTCAGGCATAACTGAGAGTCAGGCCTGATTGTTTTGATTCTGGGCAGGGGAGTGGCCCAGGGAGAGCTGGAGACTGCAGGAACCAACACCCCTTGGTTACCTCTCCCCTCTTCTTCAGAAAGTTCTGGAAAAGGGGATGGGAAGAGGAGGTGGGGCTTTCTGAAATATGTTAAGGGGCCCTGACCAATCCCCAACCTGGATTGACAAGGGGCAGGCCTCCTTTAATACTGTGGTCTACCCAGTGGGGGGAGGAGAAGTTCGGATGGAAGTGACAAAGATATAGTGTGGAGGCTGTTAAGGCCTGAGGGAGCCACTAGTCTGGAGGGAGTGACCTTGGCCTGGAAGAGCTTGGGTGCAGTTAGGAGAAGAGAGAGATCCTGGAGGAGAAGCACAAGGGTGAGTGGAAGAGGACAGCAGGAGTGAGAACACTACAGAGAGATCTCCGGGAGGAACTATAAGTAACAATGAGTGACACAGCCCAAGGGAGTAGATGCATCAGACAGATTGGGAAGAAGACAGTCTGGAAAAGGTGCAGGAGGAGATTGGGGTCTGGTGTCATGGACAGTGTGCAGATGGGCTGGGAGTTGTATTCCATCAATGGATAGCTAGCACCAACTAATTGACTTTGCTACACTAGGGAACCTTAACCCCTATACCCACAAAGGGTGGTCCGGAGGCCAGATAAATCTACATCAGGTCTCACATGTGCTAGCTAGGCCGTGCAAGTTTATAAGGACGCTGTAAATTTCCTTCCAGGCCTTATGCCACCAGTATCTACGCTGGCAGTCCGGGGCTTGCACCTGCATCTGGATTAGAAATCATCAGTGTGTATCTCTCACCTAGACTGGCAGTTCTCCTTGTTGTACAGGAGAGAGAAACCAGGAGTTAGCAGTGAAGGAAGAATTTGAAGAGGTGCATATACGGGAGAGTGTATATACTGGTCCCTTGTACAGAACTGTTTGATCATTGGGCATCCCATAACTACCCAATCCCTATCCAAGTTTAATCCCCAAATAAAAACAACAAAAACAAAAAGCAAGCCTGTTTTCTGACTCCGGATGCCAGTAGGAGTGTGATTGAGGGCAGTTGTGAGCAGGTGAACCACATCAACCAGCCACCCCTAAGGGGGCCTCTGGCTACATTTGGGGGCTCGTATTCTGGGATTTGCCTGTTCTCACAAAATGCTGCCAGTCGTTGCCCATAGCAACCAAAGTGGACCGAGCCAAGGAACTTTGTTAATGTGACTAAATGTGGATTGAACCTGGGGGAAAGGACGTATGTGTTTGCCAGTTTAATCGTGCTAATTCAAGTGTGCCGTTGTCCATAGCATAGCAGGAGCCATTGCTACCCCCTACAGTTATTTGCTCAGTTGCCCCAACCAGCGCTGGGGGCAGACGCTTGCAATTAATATTTTGCAATTCAGTGACTTGTAACCTGAGCTGTCGCCCATGGCAACAACAGAGGGTGATCGCACCCATGGATTAAAAATACGCCTCGAGTCCTGCTGAGGCCGGACATTTCTTACTGGATTCTAAACATGTCCAGAGCCCTGAAAATGCTGGGCACACTGAACTTGTGCTAAACAATCCTACTTTTAATGGTGAAGTGTGCCTGGGACTGTTTCCTGTTGCTAAGGGTGATCGGATTAAGCTTGCGGGACCATTGCTACCGGCAACAACCGTAAGAGCCAGCATGCCCGGACAAGTTCTGCAAAAGCCAGCATGTCTGCAAGTTTCTATCCTGCATATCAGGGGTTACAGCAGCGTGACCAAGAAAGAATCTACCAATCAGATTCAGTGGCGCCGGCCTGTCTGGAAGTAAGGAGGCGGAGCCATGCCCTGGAGGAAATAAAAGTTTCCCTGCGCTCAGCAAATACCACAAGGCTGTGGAAGATGACAGAGGGCAGTCGCTGCTGCCAGCATTTACTTGGTTGCCAGAACAGCTGGAATGGACACTCATGGAAACGGGTGTCCAGCTTGAGCACCGCGGGGGATTTCCCCTCGGAGTGGTGGATGGGATGGAAAGACTGTGCCTGCTCTGCCCAGGATGTCGGATGCCAACAGCAGTAGTGGAAGCACGAGCAAAGTGTGGCCATTGCTATGAGCCATTAATGCGGCAGATGGACATTCAGCAGGCTCCACACTACTTTAATATGGACCTGTGGTCAGGACTCTGCATGCTACAGCCTGAGAAATACCAGAAGGCTGAAGCGGACCTGGAATCACCCCGTCAAGGTGGAGAGGAGTTGCGGCCTAGCGACTCCCCTACAAACACCAAAGAGGGAAGGAAAGAAGGGACTGTCATGACTGGAGGCCCCGTCGAGGACCTAGGACCTGTAAGTACTGTCCAGCGGGAATTATAATCCCCAGCCACACCGGCCATAGGTCTGCTCATAGCTGTTCCCTATCCAGTGGAGTTAGTGCAGAAGGGGGGTGTGCCCTCTGGTGAGCTGGAAGAGGAGTGGAGAGAAAGACCACTTGATTGGGGTTCCCCCAGACTGCAAGCCAAGTTTGGGTCCCTGAAAGATTTGTGGAATGGTCGTCCCCTGAGGAAAGTCCAGATGAGGAAGAGTGGGAGACAGGAGGGTCCCATGGGCTGGAATCTCCATCAAAGGACAGGAGAGGACCAGAGTCTGACCCGGACACAGATGAAGCTGCAGGAACTCCTATCACCCACAGTCAGCTGTTCCTTAATAGGCCCTCCACTACCCAAAGCAGGGCAGGTACCTTCCAACAACAGGTGATCAGATCCCCTGACACCCTGATCTGGCTGGGGAGAGGGAAGGTGAAGGAGTTACCTAGGCTCTCCTGGTTCCAACGGGAGGTACAACGCAAAGTTTCCTTGGAGTGGGGCCTGGACTTACCTTACGTCCCTCCCCATATCATGGATGTCGTGGAGAGCTCCAGAGGAGAGTGGGAGGATGAAATTATATGGGAATATTTGCATGTCCCCAAACCCCTGAGATGTCAGGACTGTGATGTTTGGAACGGCTTTGTGGAGTTAAAGCAAGAGTGTGGCCTGGGGCGTGCTATCTATGGAGACAAGGTCCTTGTGGTTAAGCAAAACCAACCTGCAAGGAGCTACTTCATCTCTGTCAGGTGAGAAGGGAAAGGCCAGAGGAGGCTGCCTGGTCCACATTCTACATTTAAAGGGACTGTTGGAGGACTACAGCTTTCTTTGTAGAGGCCAAAGACACAGAGGACCGCTGGAAGACTGCAGTGGTTGTGTTTTTGTTTTTTCCCTAACCCTGTTGGAACATGCCAGCCTGCCACCCTGCGCCCAATAGCAGAGACTTGGCTCATTGAAAGGATGTTGGGGTGAGGTGTGTTCAATCTATTTATCTCTAAAGAGCCTGTTGTTCAGAGAGGGACCCCTCCCATCAGGGACCCGTAAAGAGACCAGTTTCACTTGTTTATTTTTCCCTTTTTCTGTCTCTGCCAGTGGGACACTAACCCCTCATTGGCAGGGCAGGCAGGAAAAAAAAAAGGATTCTGTCACAAATGTGTTTTGTTGTTGCTCTATTGGGAGGCTTATAACCCCCTTTCAGTAGACTGCTACTGTTATCTAGTTAGTTTGTAGTTAGCTATTTGTCTTCTCTTAGGATTCCTGGAATGGGACGGCTGTTCATTCTCATCCGGCGAGAGTTAACATCTACTTCTACAACTTTGCAGGTGGAGTGCTTTTCTCTCTGGAGAAGTGCCCTGGCTCAGGGATGTATATTGAATGTATTTACATGCTGTTAGTAGTAGGGACAGTAGATAAGAATGTACTGTATATTACCGTGTATAGGTGTAAATAGCCACTGAGATTGGAATATATTTTTGTACTTATTTATTTGTACAGTACCCATCCAAGTATGTTCTCTTTCCCCTCCCTTTTTATTTGTTCTGGGATGCCCTTGCTCCGGGGCCCAGGAGACATTTTTTCAAATTTCCTCAGCTGGGGACCAGCTGAGGGTTGGTGGGGGGTGGGTGTAACACCCTCTACCATAGGTAGGTGCTTAGAGGTAGGTTTTTGTTTAGAGTAGGTCAATTTAGTCAGGCCTGATTGTTTTGATTCTGGGCAGGGGAGTGGCCCAGGGAGAGCTGGAGACTACAGCAAGTAACACCCCTTGGATACCCCTCCCCTCTTCTTCAGAACGTTCTGGAAAAGGGGATGGGAAGAGGAGGTGGGGCTTTCTGAAGTATCTTAAGGGGCCCTGACCAATGCCCAACTTGGATTGGCAGAGGGCAGGCCTCTTTAAATACTGTGGTCTGCCCAGTGGGGGAGGAGAAATTCGGGTGGAAGTGACGGAGATGTAGTGTGGAGGCTGTTAAGGCCTAAGGGAACCCCTAGTCTGGGAGGTGACCTCGGCCTGGGTGAGCTCAGGTGCAGAAAGGAGGAGAGAGAGATCCTGGAGGAGAGGCACAAGGGTGAGCGGAAGAGAACAGCAGGAGTGAGAACACTACAGAGAGATCTCCGAGAGGAAATACAAGTAACAGTGAGTGGCATGGCCCAAGGGAGTAGATGCACAAGACAGATTGGGAAGGGAACAGTCTGGAGAAGGTGCAGGAGGAGATCGGGGTCTGGTGTCATGGACAGTGTGCGAATGGGCTGGGAGTTGTAGTCCATTGTTGGCTAGCTAGCACCAACTAAATTACTTTGCTACACTAGGGGAACCTCAACCCTTATACCCGCAAAGGGTGGTCAAGAGGCCTGATAAATCTACATCAGATCTCACATGTGCTAGCTAGGCCATGCAAGTTTGTAAGGAGGCTGGTGAATTTCCTTCCAGGCCTCACCAGTGGAAGTAAGAAGCATGCAGGAGAGAGAAACCAGGAGTTAGCACTTAGCAGTGAAGCACAAAGTGTGCTGGAGTGAAGTTGAAGAGGTGTATATACGGGAGAGTGTATATACTGGTCCCATGTGCAGAACTGTTTGTTCTTTGAGCATCCCATAACTACCCCAATCCCTATCCTAGTTCAATTCCCAAACAACAAAAACAAAGAGCAAGTCCGTTTTCTGACTCCTGATGTTAGTAGGAGTGTGATCGAGGGCAGTTGTGAGCAGGTGAACCACATCAACCAGCCACCCCTAAGGGGCCCATTGGCTACAATTATTAAACATGATTCCATGGTCTAGAAATACATGATAACGTTCCAAATATAAATATAAACACAACCATATGTAGCCAATGGCCCCCTTGGGGTGGCTGGTTATTGTGGTTCACCTTCTCACAGCTGCCCTCAATCACACTCCTGCTGGCATCCGGAGTCAGAAAACAGGCTGGTTCTTTGTTTTTTTTGTTTTTATTAGGGGATATGAACTTTGATGGGGTGGGGGTGATCATGGGATGCCCAGAGATCAACAGTTCTTTACACGGGACCTCTATATACACTCAGTATATACACTCTCCTTCTTCCTCCAGCACAACACTTGCTTCTCCTTGTTCCTCTCTCCTGCACAACACTTGCTTTTCCTTGTTCCTCTCTCCTGCACAACACTTGCTTCTCCTTGTTCCTCTCTATTGCACAACACTTGCTTCTCCTTGTTCCTCTCTCCTGCACAACACTTGCTCAGCACAGGTGAGACCTGGAAGGATATTTACCAGGCCTCCAAATTGCCTTGCTAGGCCTAGCTAGCACATGTGAGATCTGGCGTAAATTTACCAGGCCACTCTTTGTGGGCATGGGGTTGAGGTCCCCCTGTGTAGTAAGTTACTTTGTGGGTGCTAGCTAGCCACGATGGACTACAACTCCCAGCCTATTGACACACTGTCCATGACACCAGATCCCAGTCCCTTTCTGCACCTCTCCCATACTGTCTTCCTCCCAATCTGCTTTGTGAATCTCCACTTCTCTTTGCTGTGTCACTCACGACCACCGGTGGACTTCTCCTGGAGACCTCTCTGAAGTACACTTCTCCCGCTGTCCTCTGCTTGTTCTCTCATGTGCCTCCTCCAGAATCTCCAACCTTCTGGATACCCTTGTACCCCAGGCCGAGATCACCCCCTCCCCTCAGACTGGGAGCTCCCTCAAGGCCTCGACAACCTCAGTACCTTGTCTCCATCTCCAAACTTCCACATGAACTCTCCTGCCAAACACTTGGCAGACCACAGTATTTAAGGAGGCCTGCCCCCTGCCAATCCAGGTTGGGGACTGGTCAGGGCTCCTTAACATTTTTCAGAAATCCTCACCTCCTAATCTCATCCCCTTTTCCAGAACTTTCTGAAGAAGAGGGGAGGAGTAACCAAGGGGTGTTGCTCCCTGTTGTCTCCAGTCCTCCCTGGGCCATTCCCCTTCCCAGAATCAAAATAATCAGGTCTGACTACCAATCAGGCCTGACTAAATGTACCTACTCTACCACCAAATAGTCTCCACTAGCACCTACCTAATGTAGAGGGTGCTACACATATACAGATGGACTGGCATAAAAATACAGAAACTCGAATGGACATATAAAATACATACAATGATTGTACATGATTATATATACAGTTTAAAACATAATAGGTGTAGATTGTAAAGAGCGGAACTATCTTGGTATCCTATAAAATCAAACTCTACGCATTTCATGGATGCTGTCCAATCATCAGGAGTATAAGTACAAACAATTCACTGAAGGTACAGAAAGGAGAAGTATTAATATATTTCTGAAAATAATTTACCTTTCAAAGGAAGGGAAGGATTTTTTTCAAATCTGCAATCTAGTACTTACAGATCATCTTGAGTATTAAAAAGGCTCACAAAGGGACAAAAGGGGAGATCCCCAAGTGCAGCGTCCGGTCTGGAGCTTAGGCAGGAAAACCCCAACCAGATCAGGGGAACCGCCAAAGTGTAGGCCAGGTCGTCACAGCACAATCCACAGGGAAAGTGAATTGTATATGTGCAAAAAATGTGTAATCTGAAAGTGAAAAATATGTAAGAAAAAAACATTTTTTAGCAACTTAATCACACTACTGAAATTGATGGCAAAAAATTGGCAAAGCTTTGTTCACACCAGTGTGTTGGGGTATTGTGCAGTAAATAGCATGCGTTACAGCAACTCCGGGTATCACACTATGCTTTGATTGGTGCACTGTGGTTTTATTCATTTTGAATGACACTTAAACGCACCTGCAGTGTGCCAAATGGTAACGCTCTACCACGCTATGAGTTGCAGATCTCTGCATTACCAATACACCTGAAGGTGCAATTTTTGATCAGTTGTGTTGTGTTGGCAGCCCATTAAGGGAACACAATATCTGTACCCCATCTGTCACTTTTAAAGAAACTAACCCTCAAGAGCCATCAAATTTGAATCCAGAGTTGGGCTTTAGTAGCTAAATATCTGCTAATTAACAATGACACTATACATTGTATGCGTTATTTTATTTTATTTTTTTAAATATTGGGTAGTATATCTTCATTTGAATTAATATATCAATTCTTCTTAACCTCTTATCGCCGGCACCTCCCAGCCCTTTAAGATGTTTATGATGCTGGGAGGCGGGGCATGGCTTAAGATCACGTCACATGGTCTTAAAACTCCACCTGATTGGGTGATTGGAAGCTTTCGGTTAGGCGTCGGTAACTGTGCTGGGAGCGCGTGCACTCTCAGCACAGGTGTATACTGTGCACAGCAATTCACGCAAATATGCGGCCCCTTGGCGCTAAGGACCAGGCGCCGAGAAGCTGCATATTTGCATATGGGTTTGCCCAAGGGGTTAACAATGATGACTTATTTGTTCTTCAATTCACATTCAAAGAATTAATAATGGTCTTATTTGTATAAATAATGGTGTAAAGAGAGGGATGATATCTTCTATACTGTGTTAGCTTCCAACATGGAATTAACACAGGTTTGAACCAGTATTAATTTTGTCGACTAAAACCAACTAAAACATTTTAGTCGACTAACTTAATACCATTTTAGTCAACTAAAATATGACTAAAATGAAAACAACTGAGATGACTAAAATACGACTAAAACTAAAATGGCATTTTAGTCAAAAGACTAAGACTAAAACTAAATTGAAATTTGACGTCAAAATGAACACTGGTCTGTTTTGCATGTTCATACCTCAATACCATAAATAATAACATATTCGATTTTTCACTCCAGCAGTATACAATGAGTTTGAAAATTGTAGAGAAATGCTTAAATAATGCATTACAATTTAACTACACCCATTAGATTTTAGATGACTAAAATGAGTTTTAGTCGACTAAAATGTAGGAGCCTAAAAGGGAGCCCAAATCGTATATAATATATATATACATACATACACTATATTACCAAAAGTATTGGGACGCCTGCCTTCACAAGCACATGAACTTTAATGGCATCCCAGTCAGCTATAACAGCATCAGCTCTTCTGTGAAGTCCACAAGGTTTAGGAGTGTGTCTATGGGAATGTTTGACCATTCTTCCAGAAGTGCATTTTTGAGGTCAGACACTGATGTGTATGAGAAGGCCTGTCTCGCGGTCTCCATTCTAATTCATCCCAAAAATGTTCTATGGGGTTGAAGTCAGGACTCTGTGCAGGCCAGCCAAGTTCCCCCACCCCAAACTCACTCATCCATGCTCTTTATGGACTTTGCTTTGTGCACTGGTCCAAATCATTAGGTGGAGGGGGGATTATGGTGTGGAGTTGTTTTTCAGGGGTTGGGCTTGGCCCCTTAGTTCCAGTGAAGGGAGCTCTAAAGGCACCAGCATGCCAAGACATTTTGGACAACTTTATGCTCCCAACTTTTTGGGAAGAGTTTGGGGATGACTGCACACCAGTGCACAAAGCAAGGTCCATAAAGACATGGATGAGCAAGTTTCGTATGTGCGTGTAAAGTCAGGTGTCCCAAAACGTTTGGTAATATAGTGTATATATAGGCCTAAGAGTGGGTAGAAGAAGCAACTCATTTTTTACAGATTGTAAAGCCAGCTTCTGCTGACCAATCCAGTAAGTGACCACTACTTTATTCATTTATTTTGTTTAAAACCAACTAAATCTACGTTCCCTGGTTCTCTTTCCACCCAATTCTGTAGGTCCTGTGTTTATTTCCTTTCTTATATAACTACAAACCTATCTGTGTCATTGCAATTGCTAGTTTTTGTCAGCCCCCTTCTACCTCCCCTTCTACAAGTTAACAAGGCCACAGATCAAAAGAATGGACTAACAGTTATGGAAATATGCTGGGTTTTGGGAAAGGGCAGACCAGATCCAGAAAATAGTAGACCTGCAGTTCATTTCATTCCGAATCGAAATTCAGACACATTTTTCATTATTCGGAATTTGGATGCATCCAAATTACCGAATTACAATAGTAACGATATTAAATGAATCTGAAATAAGGATTTGATCGAAAAAATTTAGACAAAATTTGAATTGAATCGAAGTTGAAAACAATTTGAATCTAATTCAAAAACAATTTGAATCAAATTCAGAAACAATTAGAATCGAATTCTGAAACAAATTAGAAAAAAAAACTTGATTTTCGAAAAAAGAATATAAAATTAAGAATAATATTAAGAATAGTAAAAATAAAAGAATAGAATAGAATTTAATAGAATATAATTAAACAAAAAAGAATATATATGACTGTCTTCCAAAATTTTAATTTCAAAGAGTATACATTCAAAAGATTGGAATAGAGGGCGTGTCCAAGATGGCGCTGGGAGCAGACGTTCTTTAGCGGAGCTCCACAGTCCGGCTTCTAAAATCCTCCATTTATCCTGCTGTTTCATCCTGATTCTACCCGATCCCTGCCTGATTGCTCCCGCTCTTCTGGCAGGTCCGACTGGTGATGAGAAAAGGTAATCGGTCGTCCCAGAGGAAGCGAAAATCCACCACGGGGCACGGCTCGTCACCTCGGGGCCTGCTCACCACTACAGCGCACACTATGGATCCTCACACCTCGCGGCCTCCGGAGGGGGTAATACAAGCTGGCTCCCCTGCCTTTGATGCGCTGATGCCCGCGATCTCTACTTGTCAGACCACCCTAACGACTAAACTGGAGGGGCTCCAAACAGAAACGGCTCTGATCCGCCGCGATATGGACACCTTTAGAGAGCGGGTCACGGAGGTGGAGAGGAGGGTATCAGCGACCGAGGACGACCAACGTGACACCCGGGCTGATCTCCACACTCTCAAACTGAAGGTGAAATACTTGGAGGCCAGAGCGGAAGATGCCGAAAATAGAAATCGGCGCTCCAACATCCGTCTCATAGGCCTCCCGGAAGGCACCGAAGGCTCAGACCCAGTTGTATTTATCGAGCGGGTGCTCCCTACTCTGTTCCCCCAGGCTCGGTTCTCCCCCCACTTCTCGGTGGAGAGAGCCCATCGAATACCCGCTACTAAAGGGCCAGTGGGATCACCCCCCAGGACTTTTATCTTTAAATTTCTGCATTACAGAGATAGAGACACTGTGCTCAGAGCCGCTCGTTCACAAGTGGAAGTCAGATATGAAGGAGCAAAACTTATGTTTTTCCCCGATTATTCTGTTGAGACACAGAGGCTCAGGAAATCGTTTGACCAGGTCAAAGCCATGCTTAGGCAAAAAGGGGTTAAATACAGCATGTTGTTCCCCGCGAGATTGCGAGTGCAAGATGGCGACAAAGTGCAGTTCTTTACATCACCCACAGAGGCCGCCAACTGGGCTGATTCGATTCACCACTGAGAACTCGTTGAATCTTGCTACTCTGGAGTTCAAGCCTGGAACCCCTTCACCTGCTGAACGTCGCAGTTTAACTACCCTGCTTGAACTGTCATTGAGGATCCACCTTCGGTGCCCGCCTTGCCCCTGGTTTGGTAAAATAATGACTATCCTTGTGGGCTCCTACTTGGTGTCCTGACCCCTGTCTATGTACCTGGGCAGCCTCCCCCCCTCCCCCCCCCCCTTACTTTTGGTCATTTTTTGTGACCAGGTAACATCCTAGTGAGAGACTGGGGAGCATAGGGGGAACACGGGAATGGACCCACCTTGCCCAGCGACTGTTCTGGGACTGCAATGGGGCGACTTGGGGCAGGAGGTTGCCGGATGTCCACTAATGGCGACTAATGGAGGTTACAGTTATCTCAACCATCGGCTCACATCCCCTATCTGATGCTCCTAGGAACATTCCACACTGAGGGACTTGGAGACTGGTATAGGCTGCCCTTCACAAGGGGTAACTTTCTTGAGATCCGGGGGAGGGACCTGAGATTGGGGGTCAGCTACTGACTTTTCATGGAGCGGGAGGTTGGGGTTACATTTATCCAATAATTGGAACTATTAGCTTAACTTGGAACTGCAAGATATGTTTTGAATGGTTTGTAACTAACAGTTTAAGAAAGTACCCCCGGGAATCCGGGTGAAACACGCCGAGTATTCTGGACCGGACCATGACCTGTGCTGGGCTGTTAGTGCCCTGATGCAGGCTGAGCGCCTTCGGTCTCTTGCGCCCCCATGTACACCGGTGGTGTAATTTTGGTTTTGTTGGGGATCCAAACCCTCCTCAGTTTTAAGGGGGTGGGTGGGGTGGGGGGGTGGGGTTTTTGTTTGGATTGGCCCGAGTTCAGGGGCGTTCCACTCCTTAATTGTAAGTCACTGTATATAAGGTTGCATGTGTTGGGCAGAGATGATGTCTATGATCTAATTGCTTTACTCTGGTGGTATCCTGGCTTCCAGGACCTCCCCCTCCAGCTGGTAGGGGTGGGCCCGAGGGCGATTTTGACTGCGTGGAATGAGTATGGCATCACTTAAATTGGTCTCTTGGAACACTCGGGGCCTGAACTCTGCGGTCAAGAGGTCCCTAGTGTTCCAATTTATTAAGCAGCATAATCCCCATGTCTGTATATTTCAGGAGACTCATTTGATAGGGGGCAAGACCCTGAGCCTGAAAAAGCCATGGGTGGGTCACCACTACCATTCCACGTACTCGAACCTTGCCAGGGGAGTCAGCATCCTGGTGATGAAATCCCTCCCTTTTGCCCTTCTTGATCTAGTACTGGATCCGGAAGGGAGGTATGTCATCCTCTATGCTCAGATCTGGGGCCAACCTTGGGTCATTGTCAGATTGTATTTGCCACCGCCAGCCTCGCTATCACTACTTCACCAGATAGTCGCTAAAGCGGCACAGTTCCCGACTGACAGACTGGTGCTGATGGGAGACTTCAATATGGTCCCCAACCGGCAGCTAGACAGATTTGACCCTGGCCATGGCCCCCAACGGGGACTGGATGCATGGGCTCAGACCTATGGATTCACTGATGTCTGGCGCTGGAGACACCCCTCCATTACAGCTTTCACTTTTCACTCAGCCTCTCATAGGGCATTCTCCCGCATTGATCTTGCTTTTGTGACGGGAACAGTTCTGGATAGAGTGCGGGAAGTAGAGATTCTTCCGAGAGGTATTTCAGACCATGCCCCACTTTCCATTACCTTAGACCTACAGAGAACCCAGACGGACTCCCTATGGCGCCTGTCTAGGTACTGGATTTCAGATATGCAGGTAGAACCGCAATTTAAAACAGAAATGGCTGGCTATTGGGAAACTAATCAGGGCTCAGCAGACCCTAACACGGTGTGGGATGCCTTTAAAGCCACTACTAGGGGCCATTACATGGCCATCATTGCTAAGGTCCGTAAGGACCGCAAAGCGGAACTCATTAGAGCAGAAGCTGACGCACTTAGACTTGAGACGCTTTACCTCCGAACGAAAGACCCAGATCAGTACGCTGCCCTGCAGACGGCGACGAAGCAAGTACTCTTGCTCAGGACCGAATTGACCCAGAAAAAAATGCTTCACCAGACCCAACGCATCTTCGAACAAGGGGAAAAGACAGGTCACCTTTTGGCCTGGTTGTCACGGGAAAGGATGGGAGGTATAACTATAACCCAGATCCGAGATGTGAGGGGTGTGTTAGTATCTGATCCGGATGATGTTAACCGCTGCTTCACGGCCTACTACCAAGCGCTATATAGCTCCCGGGTTACGTATGATAAGGAAGACTTGGGAAGATATTTAGATACAATTGACATTCCTAAATTAACCCCGACATATGCCAAAAATTTAGACGCCCCTATCACATCGGAGGAAATATGCAAGGCCATAAAGACTATGCAGACAGGGAAAACGCCGGGTCCTGACGGCATCCCGGTAGAATTTTATAAGCTATATCAGGAGGAACTTGCGCCCAGATTCCAACGCTTACTCGCTCACTCAATGTGTCGGGAGGAATTGCCCGACTCGTTGGGGGAGGCAGTCATTGTAGTTATACCAAAGCCGGGAAAGGACCACTCGTTGTGTTTGTCCTACCGGCCAATATCTCTGCTCAATGTTGATGCGAAGATTTTGGCCAAGATCCTAGCCAACAGGCTCAATGGTGTCCTCACAGCCCTGATACACCCAGATCAGGGCTGTGAGGACAAAGGGACAGACATCAACATCAGGAGACTCCACACACACATAGCTCTAGCATCACCTGACAATCCTGGAGTTGTGGCCTCTCTCGATGCAGAGAAGGCTTTCGACTCCGTGGAGTGGAAATATTTATGGGAGGTCTTGGCTATATTCGGATTTGGGCCTCGTTTTCAGACGTGGCTGAGACTATTATATGCCCACCCGAGAGCGCGAATCTGTACGAATGGGAGTCTGTCGGCGGAGTTCTCCCTGGAGAGGGGCACATGACAAGGATGCCTGCTCTCTCCTGGATAGTGTTGAGCGAACCCGGACTGTAACGTTCGGGTCCGTACCGAACTTTCGGGTGTCCGTGGCACGGACCCGGACCCGGACATTTCAAAAATCGTTCGGGTTCGGTCCGGGGTTCTGCTATTTTATTCCACGTGTTGAGAAGCTGCAGGGCAGCCAATCAACAAGCGTTTCACTGGTTTGCCCTTAGAAGCCATCACAGCCATGCCTACTAATGGCATGGCTGTGATTGGCCAGTGCATCATGTGACCCAGCCTCTTTATAAGCTGGAGTCACAGTGCTGCAGTCACATGCTCCTTGGGTTAGTATAGGGAAAGGTAGCTGACGGCGTGAGGGACAGATTTTAGCCATTTTAAGACCTGATCCTGCATCCTGAGATAGATTACTTTACTACTGCTGTCTGTGCTGTTGCTCTGAGGACAGATAGCAG
>BLSH010348236.1:2075609-2089885 GCA_018402905.1 Glandirana rugosa
GTGAAGTCATGGTGGTTTCCCGCTTAGGAGTGTTCGTTTGATGTTGGGGTCTGACGTAAAGAGAACGATGACAACCCGAGCTAAGTGTACTTACGTAAAACGAAAAGTCGCAAAAAAGTGACGAAAAACGACACGAAAGGTGCAAAAATGGTACTAAAATGGCGTCCTTTGTTCTCAGCTGCAAAAGACCTGGGGGGGGGGGGAGATAGCAGTACACTGATCTTCCCAGGGAAAGGCTGTGCAGGAGGAGGGGTTTCATGACGAGTTTGATCTTTTGGAGGAAAACAAGCTGAGTTCTCAGCAAAGCTAGAGGACTGACCAGTTCTAAAAAAATGATAAAAGAAATTAAATATAAAAAGAACGCAAATTGCACCAAAATCGCGGTAAAATCATGGTAAAAACGTGGAAAGCACAGCAAAAAGCAGTGAAAAAACACTGAAAAGCAAAATGCATCGATGTGAATCGAGCCCAACAGTAGCAAGAAAAATGCAGTTTGGGGTTGTAGTTTGCTTGTGAGGATTTGCCCTCTGGTGGTACTGAAGTGGAACTACATTTCCCATCTGACTGTAGAGCAGCAGAGAAGGATCCCTAGGAGAAGAGGTGCCTCGTGGGAGAGATTATTTAAGCAGAGGCTGGGGCCTAGCTAGGGTTGCCACCTCATCCCTTTAAACCTGAACACATATGAGTTACACAGGCTCTGTGGCTGATTAAGTTGGTAATTAAACTCACTTGGTGCCTTATCTGCATTTAATTAGCCTCAGAACCTGTATAATTAATTTGTGTTCGGGTTTAAAGGAATAAGGTGGCAACACTAGGCCTAGCATGCTCTCTGTGGATGGTGGTGATTGATCAAACAGGACCTATGTGATGGTGGCTGAATCATGGCCTACTCCCACAGACTTAGCAGTTCAGCAACCTTGCAGTGCTTCAGTCAGCAATCTAAAAGACCTGCCCTGCACCGAGCAGAGCCTGTTCCTGATTCCTGCATCCCGCTGGGGCGATCGATCCAGGAGATCCGCGGAGAGAGGCGGTGGAAGCCTAGGAGTACTGGAGTCCAACCTTTTCATCATCCTCAGTAGCAGATATATCCTCTACATCCATTGATCCTTTGGGGTGAGCGGGCTGAAGCCCATTGTTACAGATACTGCCTACACCTGATTCTGCACATTCATTGTAATCAAGGCCTTGTTTCTAACATTGGGGATACAAGTGGAATACAAGCATTTATAGCCTAAACTGGACTGCTGTTATTTGTAGTCCCACAATCAAAGTCAGTGATCACTGTGAAGCCTTCTTTGTATTACTACAGTAAGAGTGCTTTATACCATCATAGTACACTTCCTGAAGATCTGTTCTGTTGCATCAGTATTTAATTTTGGTAAATACCATTTAAACTACAAAGCTAGCCAAAGATCATCTGAACTGCCAAGCAAGTAACATTGCACTACAACTGTTCTTCATCTGTTTCTTCCCCCCACTTAGTGAGCATTTACTATTTGCCAGAGTATTTTATAGCCTGCATTCACATAAGAACTCTCACCTTTAGAGCAGGTTGAATATATCTGTAATTGTCATTCTGGTGGTGTACCTGTTTATCTACTATGTACTGATTTATACCTGTTTGTCTACTATTTGCAGCTATCATGCTAGTGAACAGTAGAGAGTGGTTTGACATTTCAGTAGTCATTCCCCTGCTCTCATGTGCCCCACTTTCATGCACAGTGTATAGATCTGTTATGTATTTATTGTTTGAACCTATAAAGTTATAAGAAGTATATTTTGTTATTCACTGGTGTTTCATCATCATACTGTTGAGACTTATTGTATGTATCCTGCCAAATCAGAGTTCCCCTTAAACAATATATTTTGAGTAAACACTATTGATTTTCTCAACTTTGCGTACTTCCTTCACTGTGTCCTACTTAAAGGGGAACTAACATAATGAGTGAGTCAACCCACTGTGTCAGGGGTGGCGGAAGACTCCCAGGGTCAGGGAAACCAGGGGAGATTGACTTATCTTGCAACCCCCAAGGGGGCAGCGCTAAACAAACTTTACATATTCTTTAACCCATGTTCTGTGAGCCCAGGCTTTCACCCCCTGGATGTGGGCCATTACACAGCCTAGGCTCACAACTGAACACTACATAAAGCATCACAACGTTAGTTCAGTTCTATGCAGTTTTGAGGACTGCCAAAGCTGCAGAAGTGGAGGAACGACCCTGCTGGTCATGTGACCAGCTAGAAGACACCTTGATTTAAGATATGTATCCCGGAATTCAAAATAAATTGTTGGGAGCAGTTACAGGAGGGATAGGGAGTGACTGGGGGTCAGGGCTGGCCCAAGACATTGTGCTGCCTGGGTCCAAGAATGAAATGCTGCCACCCCCCCCCAAAAAAAATCACGCCCGCCAAAAGGCCCCCACTCCTCTACCCTAGCCAAGCACTTCTCCCTACCACGAAGCCACGAGTTCCACTACTGGCAATGAGCCCATCACCTAAAGGGTCTCTGTAAAGATGGCTCCAAGAGATTTCAGATGTCAATCATCGATGATCTTCTGGAAACTAACTCCTATACTATATCGGACATTTACAAACCACTGTTGGCCAAGACTTCTCCACCTTTCACCTCCACCTCAGCTAAACATTGGGGAAAGGATTTTCAAGACGTCAACCTTATGGACAAAATCTTACAGGGATACCAAAATACATTAAAACTGATTACATGTGAACATTGGAAGGAGACTCAACTGAAGATCATCCACCGGGCATATATTCCATTCCTCTGGGACAGTCATAATGCTGCTTCCACGAGCTGCCCTCATTGCTCTCAACCAAGACCTTCCTTGGCCCACCGATTCTGGTCATGCTCCTTCATCTCCTCCTTCTGGGACAAAACAATTGAATTCATTAACAATATTACCTTGTTGCAAATTCCTAAGGACCCCCTACTTCTAATTTTCGGCTACTGGGACAAACAACTTCTATCCTAGTCATCCACCTCAACTACCCTCCATAAAGATTGGACCCTACTATGCCTCTTTGCAGCGCGAAGAACAATCCTAAAACATTGGACGACCACCTCTGGCCCTTTAATATCCCAAGTCTCGCAGGAACTGACTACCCAACTCCAAAAAGAAAGGGCGACAACGGATTTCAACCTTCCATCTGCTTCCCGTCTTTTCTGTAGACGCTGGAAAAACTTTGCGGACTACACTTGGCCGACTAAATCATTCAACCCCACCTCAGTCACTTTCTCATATGACCGCAAACCTTGAGCTCCCTGAACTACAACTAGACTTCGCCCTCTCTAGGGCAACAATTCAGGCCCAAATGCTCTGCAGGCTCCCCCCCCCCCCCTCCCTTGGATTTCACTCCCTCTCACCTCCTTTCACTAGTTTATTCTCCTTTGTTAACTTCTTGTTCAGAGTTGATACTACGGGGATAACATCCAGCTCTCCAATTTTCATAACCTTGCACAAATCTTTGTATGTATCTAATTATCTAATGCAGTTGAGTATAACCTCCAGCTCAAGCATAAACTGCCTTGTACTTATACAATATCTGTAGCCATGAGCAAGGTACATTGTACTTTCCTTTTCATTTCCTCTGTCATTAATGTGATTGTTAATTACCCTGTTTTGCCTTAAAAATTTCAATAAAACCAGATTGAAAAAAAAAAAAAAAAAAAAGGCCCCCACATCCATTATTTTATATCATGATAATTTAAAATAAAATTCAGATTTTCAGGAAGTCAGATTTACATGCAACAGCACCTTGTCTATATGCAAAATTATATGACATACCATTATTTTCATTTCCAAGGGGCAGGCTAGGGTAGTATATAGACAGGCTAGGGTAGTAAATGGACACGCTAGGGTAGTATATAGATAGGCTAGGGCAATATATAGACAGTCTAGGGTAGTATAGGGACAGGCTAGAGTAGTATAGGGGCAGGCTAAGGTAGTATATAGACAGGCTAGAGTAGTATATAGACAGGCTAGGGTAGTATATGGACAGGTGAGGGTAGTATATAGACAGGCTAGGGGTATACGGACAGGCTAAGGTAGTATAGGGGCAGGCTAGAGTAGTATATAGACAGGCTAGAGCAGTATAGGGGGGCTAGGGTAATATAGGGGCAGGTGGAGTGGCCCAGGGGGCAGTTGTCATCATGACACACATAACTGCTGGAAAAAAATCTTGGTCATCAATTTGCTGGGTAAATAGAAAAGAAGGAGAGGTGGCCGTGGTTCAATTTGCTGCCCCTCTCAAAGTGCTGCATGGGCCCAATGGACCCACTGGGACCCATGGTAGGGCCGGCCCTGCTGGGGGTTCAGGTTGTATACTGCATTCAGCCTCCTTTACTTAGGTATCTATTTATCAAAGTTTTCATGCAAGATTCACCCATTCTCACATTATATTTAAATGGTAAATTGTGTGAATCATGGCTGAAAGGTGTGTACATCTTAAGTGGAAACAATGATAAATAGACCCCCTTTGGCTTGAAACTGGAACTAGGAAACACGCAAGCATGAAGACAGTGAAATCAGGACTGCTCCGCTGACCTAAATACTTGTTCCACATCAGTGACTTGCTATTAATAAGTGAAGCAATGATTGGCAATGCCAGAATGCAGATTATTGTCCTAACACGTTCCATTTAAAGATCACAAACGATCCAGCTTTTTTTTATGTATCTATTCATTTTGAACGATCAAAAGAAAAAAGGCTTCACATACCCAGTCATAATATATTCAACGTGCACCTGCAGAAATTATGTTATTTTTAGTCCAGAATAAATATTTCAAGTGCAGAATTAACAAAGAATATTTTTATTATGACACCTTAAGTGGTAACCGCAGGCTTCTTCTATATGAATTCCAAAGCTGATAATGCAGTCATGTAATTAATCTTCGAGGTGCGTCTGCTAATCGGCTCATGCTTTGTGTCCACAAATTAGGAATCAATCGCATTAATGTTCACAGTAAATATTTGGCTTTCTAAAAGAAAACACATTATTCAAATTTAATTATAAAGAGCATAGCAACTGATCGCTTTTTTACCTGTGCTATCACTGTGTAAATGAACAACAGCAAGCAATGACGTGTAGCGATACCAGGCAGTTGCCAAAATCTAGTTCAGTGTTTTTCAACCAGTGTGATGCAGCACTTTGGGTGCTGTCTGAGTTCTCCCAGGGTGCTGCAAGCAAGGGACCAAGTTTGCCCTGAATCAGCAGGCCATCCGCCAGCACTATATCAACAATAAAGCTCTAGGGCCAGGATACAGTGCTTCATCCAAAACTGAGCTATTTGATATTGATATGATATTTCCTCTCCCACATACCACTTCCCCAGAATTCTCTGTCAAAATCAATGGCTCAATTATCAACCTGTCCCCCCATGCCAAGGTCCTAGGTGTAATCCTGGACTCCGAACTAACCGTTCAGCCCCACATCCAATTGCTATCCAAAATTTGCCGCCTCAACCTCCGCAACATCTTCCTAACCAATGACACCACAAAGATTCTAATCCACTCCCTGGTCATTTCTTGCATCAACTACTGCAACTCCCTCCTCACTGGCTTACCTCGAAATAGCCTATCCCCACTTCAGGCCATTATGAACGCTGCCGCCAGGCTCATCCACCTTAAAAACTGTTTGGCATCTGGTACACCCCTATGTCAATCCCTCCATTGCTGCCACTCAACCAACATATTAAATTCAAGATACTAACAATAACTTATAAAGCCATTCACAACCTGGCCCCCAACTACATCACTAACCTGGTTTTAAAATACAAACCAAATCAATCTCTTGGCTCCTCCCAAGACCTCCTGCTCTCTAGCTCCCTTGTCACCTCGTCCCATGCTCGCCTCCAGGACTTCTCCAGAGCCTCTCCCATCCTCTGGAATGCTCTACCCCAATCTGTCCGACTTTCTCCTACTTTGTCTACCTTCAGACGATCCCTGAAAACGTATTTCTTCAGAGAAGCCTATCTGGTTGCCACCTAACAACTGTACATTTATCTTCTCCATCAGCACACCCCCCACAGTTATTACCTCTTGTATCTCTTGACCTTCCCTCTTAGATTGTAAGCTCTAATGAGCAGGACCCTCTGATTCCTATTGTATTTAAGTGTATTGTATTTGTACTGTCTACCCTCAAGATATAAAGTGCTGCATAAACTGTTGGCGCTATATAAATCCTGTATAATAATAATAATCATTGATTGCTTTGGTAATGGTGGCTGGTTTACCAGCAACATGGCAAAACACAAGACTTTGACCCAGGGCAGCCGGCATGCAGGGTCACCCCAACATTCGGGAGAAGATGGAGGCCTGCCTCATCCAGAGCTCCTCCACCATCTGACCTCTGTCATGTTGCGAGAGCCAATAAACTGAATAAATTCCAACATGCTTAAAAAAAAAAAAGCTGTGACTTATAAGTTCACTCAAAAGTGCTCCACCACAGTGAGGGCAAGAATTCACACTCACCAACCACAAATGGTTATATAAGGCATCACCTGCATTTCACGTAGAATCCAATGATGTCTCCTCTCATTACTTCCAAGAGACTAGTGGATACTGCATATACCAAAATCCCCAAGGAGTCCTTCCACTCCATTTTCATTAAAATTTGCTAAAATAATGTGATATATTGCACTTACATTTGTAGGTGATTTAGTTAAGCACCAACACAGACAGCCTTGAAGGAAGAACCTTTAAGGACTTAACTATTATTAATATATTTCTGGACTGTTTAATTTGTGGACTGTTTTACTTCATTGATGTGTACAAGTAGCGCCGTACCTTTACATGATTATTTTGTTCTAATATTTTGTCTACCTAACTCTGCCATTTATTAAATTATGACTTACAGTGAAGTCCAAGAGCAGACAGCTGAATACAGAGCGACAGTGATGAGTCAATGGATAGACAAATGTAAGCATGCATTCCCCACCCAACCATAAAATATCATATCGACATACATATGACTTATAGCTCCTGCAGCCAAATTAGATAAATTAGACTTATTGTGAGCATTTCTCCAGGAAATGTATGTTGAAATATCATTTAGTTATTTCTAGTATTCATAGAAAATGGGGCACTAATCGAATCCTGAATCTGAGCCAGCTGAAAGCTTCTAAGGACAAATCTGAAATGTATATGTATCTATTATATGTTAAGAGAAATCTATCAGTAATACCAGCAACGTGAGGAGAGCTCCAGCCAGAGCAAAAACAACATTATACTATGAGCATCTTCCTTCACTACTGGCTTTCCCTCTCTACCAACCCTCCTTCTCTACTGACCTTCTTCTCTGCAGACCTCCCTTCTCTACTGACCTTCCTTCTCTACTGACCCACCTTCTCTGGTGACCTTCCTTCACTACTGACCTTCCTTCTCTACTGACCCACCTTCTCTGGTGACCTTCCTTCACTACTGACCTTGCTTCTCTACTGACCCACCTTCTCTGGTGACCTTTCTTCTGTAGTGACCCACCATCTCTGGTGTCCGTCCTTTACCAATCTTCCTTCTTTAGTGACCCTCCTTCTCTACTGACCCACCTTCTCTACTGACCTTCCTTCACTACTGACCTTCCTTCTCTATTGACCCACCTTCTCTGGTGACCTTCCTTCACTACTGACCTTTGTTCTCTATTGACCCACCTTCTCTGATCACCTTCCTTCTCTACTGACCCACCTTCTCTGGTGACCTTCCTTCTATAGTGACCCACCATCTCTGGTGTCCGTCCTTTACCAATCTTCCTTCTTTACCGACCCACCTTCTCTACTGACCTTCCTTCTCTAGTGACCTTTCTTCGTTACCGACCTTCCTTCTCTTATCATGTATAATAATAATAATACTGGCCGACCTTAACTGGTGACTTTCCTTCTCTAGTGACCCTCCTTCTCTAGTGACCTTCCTTCACTACTGACCTTTCTTTTTTCCTCTCTTCCATCTTCTATCCATTCATTCCTTTCTTTTTTCTCCTCTTCCTCTTCTCTAGTTCCTCTCTCCCTCCCTCTCTTCCTTGCTTTCTATATCCATTCATTTATTTCCTTCCCTCTTTTATTCTTTTTTCCTTTCTCCCTTTTATTTCTACCTATATTTCTTCCTTCTTTCTTTTGTTCTTTCCTTTCTCCTTCTTTCTTTTCTTCCTTCCTTCTTTTTGTCCTTCCTTCCTTCCTTCCTTTCCTTCCTTCTTATTTTCTCCCCTCTCTTTCCTCTTCCTTCCTTCTTTCCCCTCCCCCCCCCCCCCCCTTCTTCCTTCTCTTCCTTCCTTTCATCCTTCCTTCACCTATCAGAAATATGTAATTAAAATTAAGTTAATGGTGTACCCTTCCTCTTCTTTAACAAATCACAGTTGAGTCAGAAAAGAAATCATCATTTAGACGGGAGGAACATCCCTGATCCCCAGCTACGTGAGTTGTACACTAGTTAGCATGGTATAGCAAAGGACCTGGGAATAGACCGTTTTCTTCAGCCTGGACTATATTTTAGCTGATCAGAGATAGCATTTATTGTGCAAATTTTTAGCAATCACATCATCTCATTGTATTAAACAAATTTGTAATTTTCCATAAGACCAGAGATCTTCTTTAAGACCAGATTTAGATCTTACACTATATTACCAAAAGTATTGGGACACCGGCCTTTACACCCACATGAACTTTAAAAGCATCCCGGTCTTAGTCCTTAGGGTTCAATATTGAGTTGGCCCACCCTTTGCAGCTATAACAGCTTCAACTCTTCTGGGAAGGCTGTCCACAAGGTTTAGGAGTGTGTCTATGGGAATGTTTGACCATTCTACCAGAAGCGCATTTGTGAGGTCAGGCACTGATGTGGACAAGAAGGCCTGTCTCGCAGTCTCTGCTCAAATTCACCCCAAAGGTGTACTATCAAGTTGAGGTCGGGAATCAGGACTCTGTGCGGGCCAGTCAAGTTCCTCCACCCCAAACTCACTCATCAATGTCTTTATGGACCTTGCTTTGTGCACTGGTGCACCAGTCATGTTGGAACAGGAAGGGGCCATCCCCAAACTGTTCCCACAAATTTGGGAGCATGAAATGGTCCAAAATGTCTTGGTATGGTGACACCTTAAGAGTTCCCTTCACTGAAACTAAGGGGCCAAGCCTAACCCCTGATAAACAACCCCCGCACCATAACCCCCCCTCCACCAAATGATTTGGACCAGTGCACAAAGCAAGGTACCATTCTTAATTAACCCCTTGATGCTAATGTCACACAAATATGTGGCCCCACTAGACTGGCCTTTTTTCCATGGGGCCGCATATTTGCGTATCTCCCTTTGTGCTGGGAGCGTGCCACACAGTGCACTCCCAGCACAGAGACCGGAGTCTCATTGTGAGCCTACTAACAATCTGGACCCAGAACTCGCGATTCTGGGTCACCTGGTCGCTGTGATGGCCTCTGATTGGCTACCATAGTGATCAGTCACAGTGAAGCCCGCCCTCCATGCTTTCTTTCTCTGTAAATGGAGGAGAGAGATGCATTGTATCTCTCTCTCTCTCTCTCTCTCTGCAGAGAAGAAAATAAAAGTGTGTGTTAAAAAAAAATTAAAAAAATAAAAATAAAAAACCTTGATCAAAGTTTGATCTAGGTCAGTGCCAGGGTTATCTTTTGGGTCAAAGGTCAGGGTCAGTATTTTTTGGACAGAATTTATTTTGTCAGTGTGCCTTAGGTGGGCTTAAAGAAAGTAAAACATGCACTGTTTTTGGTCTGTACTACGTTACATACAACAACTAACATACGCATCTGTAGTATCACTGCAGTCAGAAGGAGAATTTAATTTGTTTTTTTTTTTTGTTTTTTTGGTGTTAGGTTATGGTAGTAGCAAGAAATATACAGCTGAATTTTAAAACTTTGAGCCAGGTTTCCTTTGATAATATAAATAAATAATCAGGAGATATCCTTCACCGTTTACCACCAAATAAAAGCCCAATTTGTCCTGAAAAAAACAAGGTATAATCCTTCTGGATGTACAGAGCCGTTGTGATGATATATATGGTTTTACTAACACATGTCAAAGTTGCAAAATTGTGCTTAGGCATGTCGATTTGTAACCCTTAGGTGCGAAGGGGTTAATGGCGTTACAACACACCACAGAGAGTGCCATCATGTATTATATTAGCATGAATTTTGGTAGTGTGTGGCAGAACAAGCATTTTACCACAGGTTACCACAACAAATTAATGTGAAGCTGGACTTAAAGTGGAGTTCCACCCAACAGTGGAACCTCCGCTTTAAGGAGTTCTAATCCCCTAACATGCCACATTTGGCATGTCATTTTTTTTGGGGGGGGGGGGGGGGGGGGGGTACCTAGTTTTGACAGGTACCCAACTCCTACTTCCGCTTGGCCGCCTAGGCGACTCCTTCTCTCCCCCTCCCTCCCAGCAATCTTCTGGGACACGTCACAGGTCCCAGAAGATTGCTCAGCCATTCAGGACAACGCAGCGTGACTCATGCATGCGCAGTACGCACCCGGCTGTGAAGCCTCATGCTGTCAGAGCCGGGTGCCCACTCCTGCAATGCTGGCATGAGAGGAGAGGGAGAGAAGTGAGGCTTCGGGCAACCACATCGCTGGACCATGGGACAGGTGAGTGTGTGTTTATTAAGAGTCAGCATATACACTTTTTGTAGCTGCTGACTTTTAATAAACTGAAAAACGAGTGGAACTCCGCTTTAAAGTAGTTGTAAAGGCAGAAGGTTTTTTATCCTAATGCATTCTATGCATTAAGATAAAAAGCCTTCTGTGTGCAGCAGCCCCCCTCGGCCCCCTAACACTTACCTGAGGTCCCCCTCTGTGCAGCGATGTCCACAAGTGTCTCAGCCATCTGAGATTCTCCCTGTCTGATTGGCTGAGACACAGCAGCGGTGCCATTGGCTGCCATTGCTGTCAATCAAAGTCAGCTAGCCAATCAGGAGAGAGCATGGGTGGGGCCGGGTCGGGGCCCCGTGACTGAATGGAGACAGGGAAGTGTGACTCGCCTCGGGTGCCCCCATAGCAAGCTGTTTGCTGTGGGGCACTGAACAGGAGGGTGGGGCCAGGAGAGCCAAAGAGAGACCCAAGAAGAGGAGGATCTGGGCTGCTCTGTGCAAATTCACTGCAACAGAGCAGGTGAGTATAACATGTTTGTTATTTTTACAGGAAAAAAATAGACTTTACAATCACTTTAATCAAAGAACACATGCATTGTGAAAAAAATGTTGCGTACATTTTTCAATGTGTGGATGCGCACGATAACCTGTAAGAAACAATCACAGGTACATCATCATGCATCAATGCAAATTTACTTTTAATTCCTTCCATTGGTACTTTTCTGTAAATGTATTAGTGCTGCGATGTTCTCTCTAAATGGCACACATCGGGTTCCCGCTCTGATCACCAGTGTTAATTTTGACAGCAAATTTCAATTCAGTTTTAGTCTTAAGGCCCATACACACGGTCAACAATGGTCAACAATGGTCGTCCAACAGCCTGTTGGCCGATAATCCGATCATGTGTATGCACGATTCTACAGCCGATTTCCAATCGTCCAACAGAAGTTGGACGACGAGACTAGAAAACTTGTGTTGGCCAACAAGGCATTGACCGATTGTTGGCTCGTGTGTACAGAAGTGGACCAACCAAAAGTTGGAAGTGCAAACACGCATGCTCGGGATCCAGAAAGTGTTTGGTCGTGTAACCTGTGTTCCTAACTCACAAATCACATTCACCTGAACTTCTTCCTTATACGCTCGGAACACGTCACTACGTTCGGCTTTGTTGGCCTATTACTTGCTTCACGTCAGTACGCTAGACCAAACCGCCATTGCCCAATTTGGATAAAAGTTGGACGTTTGGTTGACCAACCATTGGCTCGTGTATACAAGGCTTAAGTCTTAGGACTAAAATGCCATTTTAGTTTTAGTCATCTTTTAGTCGACTAAAATAGTATTAAGTTAGTCAACTAAAATGTTTTAGTTGGTTTTAGTCAACGTTATAACACCGCTGGTCACAGCATGATGGAATAAAACCCCATTCACAGGTCAAGTTGCAGGTTGCAATTGATGTAATCAAACACACATTGCTTGATTAAGACTTTCCAGGAATTTAGCGTGAATGCTGACAAACTATACTCATAAGCGACGAGGGTTTCAGAATTGCGGTTGCTATGACAGCAGTGAGTAATATAGTAGCTGTTATTATACAATGACTGCAATCCATTCATTTGAAACCTCTGATGAAAGGGAAAAAAAGGGAAATCAATTTTTATGTTGCAAAACTTAACACTGCTGATCATAAACTATTTAAACAATCATTAATTACAAGCATTGCTTGATGGAATGATATATATTCTGGTTGAGATGTGCAGTGGAATTTTTCCGATTCGCCCTTTTCCCTTCCCAGTGTTTCTAACAGTCATTAAGTCGTGATCTGAAACTTGCAGTGTCAAGGGATAGCAGCGCCTAGAAATGAGCAGATTGCATTTGGAGTTTTCGCTCCTGTAAAATATACAAGGTCAGCTTTCTTTGTAAAATGTTGTATTGAAGCAACACAAGAACAAAGCTGTGTTTGTACCTAAAATGCGCACATCTCCAGTTCAGTGTCAGAAAAAATATGCTTTGTATGTTAAACTCTTGACCTCTGGAAGATTTATACCCCCCGCCCCCGCATGACCAGAACATTATTTGCAATACAGCACTGTGTTACTTTAAAGTGTTACTAAACCTACAACAGTAAAATCAGTGTGTATATGCAGCAAATCATGCTTGTTATACTCACTGTGGAACCTAAGGGGTTAATCCTCTGCATTGTGTATGAAGGCTGTTTGATCCTATCTTTTCTGATCCTCCCCTTCTGTAACTGACTCCAATCCATCTCCTGATAGAACTGAACATTTCGAGTCAGGCTGCACATGCTCAGTTTGGTGCATATTGCTAGAGATTTGTTTTTTTTTTTCTTGGGAGGATGCATGTGATCAGCACAAGGCCAATCAGCACTGTCCAGACAAAGAATTAGGGGAGAATAAAAACTCCTCCTACAAGCTTTAAGTAGACACTGATAGAAGTCACAAGACTGCTATATACCGCTGATGAGAAAAGGTATTTAACAGTTTATATTTACTAAAATAATTGCATTTCCATGTTCTGTGTACTTTTGGAGACCAGATATAGTGACTGCAGGGTCCTGGGTTTAGTAAAACTTTAACTGAAAACTTTGAGGTCATGCAGCACTGTGCCCAAATAAAATTCATGTCATTTTATTCCCACAAACAGAGCTTTCTTTTTGGTGCTATTTGATCACCACTGCATTTTTTTATTTTTTGCGCTATAAGCAAAAAAAAGACAGACAATTTGGGGAAAAAAAACAATATTTCTTACTTTCTGCTATAAAACATATCCAATAAAAAATCGAAAAAAAATCAAATTTCTTGATAAATTGAAGCCAATATGTATTCTGCTACATATTTTTGCTAAAAAAAATCCCAATACGTATATATTGATTGGTTTATGTGAACGTTATAGCGTCTACAAACTTTTTTTTATTGCTAGTAATGGTGGTGATCAAAGACTTATAGCGGAACTGTTACATTGCGATGGACAATTAGACACTAACTGACACTTTTGACACTTTGTGGGAACCAGTGACACTAATACAGGGATCAGTGCAAAAAATATGCACTACCACTGTATTAATGACACTGGCTGGGATGGGGTTAAACATCAGGGGCGATGAAAGGGTTAACTGCGTGCCTAGCCAGTGTTTTTGTGTGTACATTGTGGTGCTTTCACTAGGGGAAGAGATAGATTCTAGTCCCTGACAAAGAATCCACCCCCCCTCCCCCGGTCAGAACAGAGATCTGCCTTGTTTACATAGGCAGATCCCCATTCTGTGTGGTTTACCGATGATTGGTGGGTGCCGGCGGGCACCGAGTAGGGTTGCCACATCATCCCTTTAATCCAGGACATGAATGAATGACTCAGGTTCTGGTGCTAATTTAATACAGATAAGGCACCAAGTGAGTTAAATTGCCACCTTAATCAGCCACAGAACCTGAGTAATTAATATGTGTCCTGGGTTAAAGGGATGGTGTGGCAACCCTAGCACAGAGTGCCTGGCACCCACAGATCGGCTTCTGCTGTGAACGATCACAGCAAAAGCGGCCCACCGGCGGCGCATGCACGCCCCCTGTAGGTGGAAGTGCAGGATCACGTATATATATATATATATATATATATATATATATATATATATATATATAAATATATATATAT
>BLSH010348236.1:2099540-2110384 GCA_018402905.1 Glandirana rugosa
GAGGTTGGGGACTGACAGAGAGAGGTAGGGTAAAGACAGTCAGTGGATGGAGAGAGACAGGAGATGGAGAGAGACAGTAATGGGATGGAGAGAGACAGTCAGGGGTTGGAGAGAGACAGTCGTGGGATGGGGAGTGGCAGTCATGGGATGGAGAGAGACAGTCAGGGGATGGAAAGAGACAGTCAGGGGACGGAGAGAGACAGTCAGGGGATGGGGAGTGACAGTCAGGGGATGGAGAGAGACAGTCAGGGGATGGAGAGAGACAGTCAGGGGATGGGGAGTGACAGTCAGGGGATGGGGAGTGACAGTCAGGGGATGGGGAGTGACAGTCAGGGGATGGAGAGTGACAGTCAGGGGATGGAGAGTGACAGTTAGGGGATGGGGAGTGACAGTCAGGGGATGGGGAGTAATCTTCTCATACACTTAGAATTATTAGATGATGTAGGGATCTCAGGAAGACTTGGATGGGATGTTGTAGCTCAGATAACAGAAATGACCTTTGTCTGACAGTTGCTGATTCCCATGATACAGATTTATGCCCCCTAGGGTTGCCACCTCATCCCTTTAATCCAGGACACATGTGAATTACCCAGGTTCTGAGGCTAATTTAATGCAGATGAGGCACTGAGGCACCAAGTGAGTTTAATTACCACCTCAATCAGCCTCAGAACTGTGTGATTAATATGTGTCCTGGATTAAAGGGATGAGGTGGCAACCCTAATGCCCCCTTCTCCATGCTCTGCCCCCCGGGTGCACAGTGCAGTGTTGTCACCCCTCTGCCCCCATACACGGTGACCTTGCCCTGTGCCCTCCGCTGTCAGGAGTCCGGGGACTCCTCTGTGCCGCACGGACACTTCGGAGACATCAGCGGTCAGCGCACGGAGCACTCAGCCCAGCGCAGGCACCGGAACATCCCCCCGGCCTATGGAGGCGCTGCACGGACTGACTCCACACACAGGGCGGACCCTACAGGGACTACTAAGGGATCCTCATTCTGCCTCATTGAGAATGTTGAAGACGTGAGAGCTGCAACCTGCGCTGCTCCCTCCAATAGGACCGCCGCTAATTCCTTCTGCCACTGACAGGCAGCATCCCTGTGTCCCCATCTGCAGCATTCCAGACCCCTTCCTGTCCTCACCTCTGCACGATTCCAACTTGGATTGCTTGCCTGGATCCCCCCATAGGAATAACTGCCCAATCCCACATCCCAGGATTGAGTGGAAGGATAACTCAGGGATATGTCACAGGATTCCTGGAGTTTGGCTTTGAATTCATCTGAATTGTGTAAGTGAATTAACTTCTGTGTCTCTGATTTTCTGTGCATGGATGCAGATGGCATGGGTTGCAAACAGATTAATAGTGGCATGAGTACCAGTCACCCCTGATTTACAGGGGCACCCCAAGTTTTGGAAATGTGTCCTTGGGATTTATTTTCTTATGCATTGCCTCTGTCCTGGATAATACCACCCCACTTTATGGCATTGCATTAAAAACCTTCTATTTACTGAATCTGCATTAAACTTAGATTTTGTTTAATATGTCCTTGTGCAGCAGCCAAAGCAGCCAATCAGCAGACATCTTAGCCCCTTGCATTGCCATATTGAGTCCCCCCAGGTTTTAGAATTGGGTATTTTGGGCTTGCAGACTGGTTTGTAATATCATTTCTACCAGTTACCCTGATTTACAGGGGGACCCCAAGTCTTTGAAATGTCTCTTTGGATATTTTTGCATGTGCCCCTGTCCAGGATAATTCAACCCCATTTTATGCCTTCGTATTGGAAACATTCTCTTCATTTACTGCACCTGCATATTATTAACTTAGAATGTGTTTAATGTGTCATTGTGCAGTAGGCAAAGCAGCCAATCAACAGTCATCCTTTACCCCTGTTACAATATTATACTAATTAGAGGGGATATTGGATGTTCATGGGGTGCCCCTTGTATTGCTATATTGAGTGCCCCCAGATTTGAGAATTGGATATTTTGGGCTTGCAAACTGGTTTGTAATAGCATTTCTACCAGTTACCCTCATTTACAGGGGCACCCCAAAAATTTTAAAATATGCCCATGGGAATTTATTTGCATATGCCCTTTTACTGAATAACCAACCCCACTTTATGCCAATGTATTAAAACATTTTCTTTATTTACTGAATCTGCATATTATTAACTTAGAATATGGCATTGTGCAACGTGCAGTAGCCAAAGCAGCCAATCAGCAGGCATCTTTTATCCCTGTTACATTATTATACTAATTAGAGATGATATTGGATGTTCATGGGGTGCTCCTTGTATTGTCATATTGAGTCCCCCCAGGTTTAAGAATTGGGTATTGTTTGCTTGCAAATTGGTTTGTAATAACATTTCTACCAGTTACCCTGATTTACAGGGGCACCCCAAGTTTTGAAAATCCTTGGGCATTTTTTGTATATGCCCCTGTCCTGGATAACACGACCCCACTTTATGCTATTGTATTTAAACATTTTCTTTTACTGGATCTGCATATTATTAATTTAGAATTTGTTTAATAAGTCATTGTGCAAAGTGCAGTAGCCAAAGCAGCCAATCAGCAGTCATCTTTTTTTCCCTGTTAAATTATTATACTCTCAGAGGTTATAATGGATGTTCATGGGGTGCCCCTTGTATTGCCATACACCAGGTATGAGAATTGGGTATTCTGTGCTTGCAATGGCTTGCAAACTGGTTTGTAATAGCATTTATACCAGTTACCCTGATTTATAGGGGCACCCCGAGTTTTAAAGATTTATCCTTGGAATTTTTTTTGCCCTGGATAATGCAACCCATCTCTGTTGCATCTTAAATTGTAATTTTTATATTAACGCAAGTATCGTGTAGTTCTGTATATTTTGAACATAGATTTTTTTAAAATATATTAGTATGCAAAATGCAGAAGCCAATTCAGCCAATCAGCAGTTATCGTTTATCCTTTTTACTTTATTATACTGATAAGAGCTGATATTGGATGTTCATGGGGTGTTGTACAATATTGCTTCTTGTATTGCCTTATTAAATCACCCTGGGTGTTAGAATTGCATATTTTCTGCTTGCAATGGGTTGCAGTCAGGTTTGTAGTAGCATTTCTACAAGTTACCCCTGATTTACAGGGGCACCCCAAGTTTTGAATATTTGTCCCTGGAATTTTTTTTTTTTTTTTTGGTCCTGGACAACCCATCTCTATTGCATCTTACATTAAAATTGTTTTACTGAAACATTGTCTTTATATATTCAATTGTGATTTATATCAGCATATTAAAAACATAGAATTTGCTTAATAGGATATTGTAAAAAAGTGCAGTAACCAAAGCAGCCAATCAACAGTCATCTTTTATTCCCGTTACTTTATTATACTGATAAGAGGTGATATTGGATGTTCATGGGGTGTTGCACTATATTGCCCCTTGTATTGTCACATTAAGTCACCACAGAATTGAGTATGTTGTGCTTGCAATAGGCTGCAAACTGGTTTGTAGTAGCATTTCAACCAGTTACCCCTGATTTGCAAGGGCACCCCAAGTTTTGAAGATTAGTCCTTGGGAATTGTATTGTCCATGCTTCTGTCCTGTGTAATCTCCAATGCATCTTAAATTAAAATTGTATTATAATCATCCTCTTTATATGCTCAGTTATGATTTATATCTGCTTGTGCTTGTTATAAACATAACATTTAATATGTCACTGTGCAAAGTGCAGTAGCCAAAGCAGCCAATCGGCAGTCATCTTTTATTCTTGATACTTTATTAGAAGAGGTAATTTAGATGTTGATGGGTTGTTACACAATATTGCCCCTTGTATTGAAATGTTGATTTGTTTCAGGTATCAGAAATGAGTTTTTTGTGCCTCTTGGTTAGTAGTGTGTATTGCAAGCATAGATATAACCGCTAAGCTCAAAAGTGTCCTTGGAAGTTGTTTTAAATAAAATTTATTTTTGTAAAATAAATCCATTTTTCATCAAATTTAAAGCTTTCATTGATCTGGAAGCCATGTAGATGGAACAGTTTTGTTTGTCTTAATCATTCCTGCTGTCCCTACGTGCTTTTCTGCACCTTTACCTTGCACATACCATTGAACCAGCTTCCTTATAAAGCCTTAGTTCAGCACAGCATGGATTTCCCATTTTCTGAACTGATTGCCTGGTACAGAATTGCCTTGGCACACATTCCATTGGACGTTAAAAACAATTATTAACAGTTAGGAGTTAGGAGGATAGCCACTAAAAGGTGATAGAAGAAAATTTGGTGCTAGTTCATAGGCTTCTGCTGATTTCGCCTCCAACTGACTTCAATTAAAATAACTGAAAATGTGAAAATGCTTATCCCTGGAGATAAGAATGAGTTGACTTGTTTTTTTTCCTTTGGTGAGTTTACCTTGTGATGTCCCCAACACACCCATACATGAGTGTGAGTTTACCTTGTGATGTCCTCAACACAGCCATACATGAGTGTGAGTTTACCTTGTGATGTCCTCAACACAGCCATACATGAGTGTGAGTTTACCTTGTGATGTCCTCAACACAGCCATACATGAGTGTGAGTTTACCATGTGATGTCCTCAACACAGCCATACATGAGTGTGAGTTTACCTTGTGATGTCCGTGTCCTCAACACAGCCATACATGAGTGTAAGTTTACCTTGTGATGTCCTCATCACAGCCATACATGAGTGTGAGTTTACCATGTGATGTCCTCAACACAGCCATATATGAGTGTGAGTTTACCTTGCGATGTCCGTGTCCTCAACACAGCTATACATGAGTGTGAGTTTACCTTGTGATGTCCTCATCAAAGCTATACATGAGTGTGAGTTTACCTTGTGATATCCTCATCAAAGCTATATATGAGTGTGAGTTTACCATGTGATGTCTTCATCAAAGCCATACATGAATGTGAGTTTACTTTGTGATATCCTCATCAAAGCCATACAGAGTGTAAGTTTACCTTGTGATGTCCATGTCCTCAACACAGCCATACATACATGAGTGTGAGTTTACCTTGTGATGTCCGTGTCCTCAACACAACTATACATGAGTGTGAGTTTACCTTGTGATGTCCTCATCAAAGCCATACATGAGTGTGAGTTTACCTTGTGATGTCCTCATCAAAGCCATACATGAGTGTGAGTTTACCGTGTGATCTCCTCATCAAAGCCATACATGAGTCTGAGTTTACCTTGTGATGTCCTCATCACAGCCATACATGAGTGTGAGTTTACCTTGTGATGTCCTCATCACAGCCATACATGAGTGTGAGTTTACCTTGTGATGTCCTCATCACAGCCATACATGAGTGTGAGTTTACCTTGTGATGTCCTCAACACAGCCATACATGAGTGTGGGTTTACCTTGTGATGTCCCCAATACAGCCATACATGAGTGTTTTTGTGTAGTGTGACTTTTTGATGTGGTCATTTTGGTGTTGGTAATTCCTCATGCACACCTATCACCCATTAGTGCCGGTACTTTCCCCGGCTACAAAGCTATTACGTTTTTTTTTGTGTGGCGAGAGTGTAATTTTTGGGATAGGCTAAGTATGAAGCGTCCATTTTAAGGGTTTGATTAGGGGTTTTCAAGTGTTAGTTAGTAGACTATAGGTTCATTTTTAGACCCCTTTCCCACTGGAGCTACCGGTCCGTTCGCTGTAAAGCGCCGCTCATTTTAGCCGTGCTTTTATCGCTGTTTAAGCGGCGCATTTCAGCTAATAACGCCCATGTTGTGGTGCTTCCGAAACGCTTTTCAGGTGCTTCTGAAGCGCTGCCCATGCCTTCCAATAGGCAGTGGTGGTTTGGAAGTGCTGTACTCACCGCTCCCAACCCTCCCCAAAGATGCTGCTTGCAGGACTTTTTTTCCCGTCCCAAAAGTGCACCACCCCAGTGTGAAAGCACTCGGGCTTTCACAGTCGGCGGCATGGGAGGCAGTTTTCAGGCGCTTTAGAGGCGCTATTTTCAGCGCTAAAAAACTGAAAACTGCCCAGTGTGAAAGGGGTCTAATGGCTATGTATGTTAAAGTGGCACTTTAGCCAGAAAATTAAGTCCGGCTAGATGACTTCAGGCTGGCCCCTTTTGCAGGTATAGCTATGTAAAACATCAAAAATGAATGCCTATACTGTGCAAAATCCAGTAATACATTGTCTCACCCTGCTCTGCACATGCTCAGTTACTCCCAATTTTAGGTATTTTTAGGCACTGCTGACAGCCTTAAAGCCGAATGAAACCCTCCTATCCTTTACAGCTAAGGAAGCTGCTTCAGCTTGATCTGCAACTGCCATGGTGATCAGTTATGACAGCAGCCATTTGATTTGACAGTTTGGTTGAGGACACAAACAAATGTGACAGTTAGCAATCCTGGCATTCCAATGTTTTTTGAAACTGTTAAATTGATGGGTTTAGTTCTGCTTTATGATTTACTGCTGTTTAGGGGCTCTGGGCTTCAGCAAAATGGCAACCTCCAGCAAGAGGAAACAGGAGCAATGCTGGAGGCAATTTACAGCACACAACACTGATTTTGGTAGCCTAGCATAAATATTAATGTGTAATGTATCTTCCTTGCTAAAGAACATTATTTTTTATCAAGTTGTTATGGGTAAAGTTCCACTTTAAGTTAATGCTAAAGCCACTCTGTCACTTCTTCCTAGCAACAGAGTGTTCTACCGTGTTAGTCATAGACAAAAGTAGAAGTTTGAATTTGAAATGATACAATTTATTGGCTAACTAAAAAGATTTTAATGCAAACTGTCGAGACATTCTATTCTCTTTTAATCAGGTTCTTCCTCTTTGCTTTCCCCCAAAACTCTAAATTCTGGCTCTGTGTAATAGTATACTGCAATTCATTTTTCTGTTCAGGCATGAATCCTATCCTTGTTCTCCCGTGCTACAGCTGCTGGCAAAGAGTTCAACATTTGACACTGCAGGAAGTGCCAAATACCCAGGTTATACCCAGGATAGGACTCCCACATCGGGCACCATGGGGACTGCAGTACTCGTCTGTGGTGTTGGGGCTTTTGGAAGGCAACACGACATGAGCATGGGGGCAGGACTTCAACATTCCTGGGTAGCTTTTAATGGTAAAGAAGTTGCAGAGGCTGCAGGGCTGGAAGACAGGGGAGCTCAGACTCACCCCTCTGGAAAGGTAGGTAGGCTTCTATTGCAGGGATTCACATTTTCTGGGAAAGTGACAAAGTCAAAGTTAATCTTACCATGCATGACTTAGATTTTGGCTGAATCCTACTGAGATACCTGAGATTCAATCCAAATACAATATTCCTCATGCACACGTTCAAGAAACCAGCTATTTAGTAGTGCCGGGTGCTGTAATGACCAAAGGCTGGAAACCGTGAATGACCAAAATGAAGAAATGTCATCCGTAAACCAAGGATTCCTGGCAAGGATCCAAAGCTCTATTTTCGAGGTCGCATAATAAACATACCGCATGTTTCGGAGCCATGCAGGATCGTCACTTGCCTGATGAAGGGGCCATGCATGGCTCTGTAACTTTGCTCTATGTTTATTATGTGACCACGAAAATAGAGCTTTGGACCCTTTCGAGGAATCCTTGGTGTGTTGATGACATTTTTTCACTTTAAATTCAATCCAGGTAGCCCTCCCCGCACCACCTGGTTCTGCAAAAGTTGGTTTAAAATTTAACTGAGCTGAATGAAAAATTATTGGGCAAACGTTGACTATTTCTATCAGATCTCCAGCTGTTTGAATACAATATCCATGAGTGGAGAGTCTTCCATCCATTTGTATGGCTGGCTTTAGGGTTAGGGGAAGGGATTAGAGGGGGCTAGGATGAGTGATAGTGATTGGGGATATTTGAGCAGCAAGATACCCCCTCTTAAAAATGAGGTACTAGTACTTATAGTGGAAGACACTTAAACAAGAAAAGATTCCGATTTTATGCCGGTAGAGCCTTAGTTGGGTTCAAACAGACCTCAGAGCCACATTGCTACTCAATGTCCTCTCATGCTGCTATAGCTTGCAATCTTATTTCTCCACAACAGTGTAAGGGTCAGTGTAACCTAACATCACTCTCAGAAGGATATCAAACATGACATGCTTTGTTTCAGGGGAAAAACGGTCTTGCATGTGAGCTGGCTCTTCCATGCATTCAAATTACACTGCCATTGACTTCTATAGCAGGATAAAAGCCATGCACAGCAAAAGCAACAGCCAACATAAACAGAATTCAGTCTTTAGAAATATTTGGAGGTTGAATTAAAGGTTTAACCACTTCAGCTCCGGAAGGTTTTACCCTTTTCCTGACCAGGCCATTTTTTGCGATACGGAACAGTGTTACTTTAACCGACAATTGCGCGGTCACGCGACACTGTACCCAGAGCATAATCCTTCCAGAGTGCATTTTTTTTTATAGAGGTCTATGCATCAGATTAAAAAAGAAAGGACAACTGAGGAGGAAAGGGGAACAGAGAGCTTGGTTCTAAAAAAGGGACAGTCCCTTTTAAATAAGGGACAGTTAGGAGCTATGATACTGGCATGTTTTTGGGCAGACACTAGAAGCTTAGGTTTAAGGGCTTGGGTTTGAACTCTTATGTCCATACTACAACAAAGCAGTGCTAGCAACTGTGCAGTCTATAGCAGTAGAGAAAGGCATACCTGTTTTCTTTAAAGCTGAATTCTGAGATAAGCAAATATGGTCTAAATTTAGGAGTCCTTTGTATTTTTACTTGAATCTTGGTGGGCTTTGTGCATTCCTTCCAGATCTTTGCAGATCTATACCTCTGTGCAGGAGCTTCCTGTAATAAAGACGGATTGCTGCTGCTCTCTCCTTTTGCAGAATGACTGGTCTTGTCTCTGCTCCCTCCTGTAGTTTTCTGCACGCAGCCTGCCTGTAGTGGGTAGAGTTACTTGCCCTCTACCACAGCTCTGCTCTCTGCACAGGCTATGTACAGCAAGAGATGGGAAGGCCTGGAAAAAAAATGAAAAATTTGGGTTTTTCCAGTTCTTTTTTTTTTTTTTTTTTTTATGTAAATGATAAATAATATATATATATAGACATGATATTCCGACTATATATGACTATAAGACCTTAATGAAAGATTTCTCCTACAGTTGGATGATTGTTGGGATACAGTAGGTGATAGTTTCTGTCCTCTCAGACCTTATTTCACAGGTAAGAGGGTAAATGTGTCTGGCAAATTTGTTTATCTTATTTAACCTTTAAATTATCTCTGTGAAGGTTCTCCACCATCACAGCATACTGTTTTCCTATAATCTGGTCAGTAAATTGGAATTTCTATTCCTCCTCTCAGTAAAATGACGAGACCAACATCTAGAGTTTGGAATCATTTCTACAGTGCAATTTCTGTTGAGAGCAAAGCTGCAATTTACAAATATTGTGAGAAGAAACATTCTTTTCCAAATGCTACATGGTAGACAAAACACATCCTGGTATGCCAGAGGTGCCTTAAAGACACTAAACAATACTTTATAGCAGGGTTTCTCAACCAGGGTTCCCCTAGGATTCCTCCAGAGGTTGCTAGGGGTTCCTTGAGCAATGGTCAATGTCTACCTCTCAGATAAATTCCCAATGATACCATTGATCCTTTTAGCTATCTGTAAGGGGGGACTTCTTCCCAATGACCACAAGTGTAAGGAGCATTCTTCCCATTGACCATCACACTAATGTATCATGAGTTGTAGATTTTTAATTTTTAGCAGGGGTTTCCCAAGACTGGAGAATTATTTCAAGGATTCCTCAGTGTTGAAAAGGTTGAGAAAGGCTGCTTTATAGAATGAAATAATGAGGATCAGAATAAAAGTGTGAGGAGCTTTTCCCTCCAGCGTTGTCAATCCAGAAACTCTTTCTGCTGCTTCTGTATTACCACACAGTGTTTCCTCAACAGCAGCATCTTCAAGTACGGAAGTGTTGCAAACCACAACCCCCCAAAAATACACAACCCCTTAATTTATAGATAAAAATGACACCTGAAGAATCAGGAGAACATTGATCAAGCTCTTCATAGCGCAATATATGATTGTAGATCAGCATTGTCAATAACTGAGAATGCATATTGGCAGGAAGCTTTTACATTATGAGGGAAAGGGGGGTTACCTATTCTCATGTATAGTTGAAATGTTGGAATTTTAAAAAGCAAGTTTAGTTTATTTACTGAATAAACTCTACTTTTATTTCAAGCATAATACTTGTATATACACTACATTTCACCTTCCCAGTGTAACAAAATGACTTTCAATTTGTAAAACTACTCCACGCTGATTTTTTTTTTTTTTTTTCATTTTACCGAAAATTTCCAAACAAGGGAAAAAATTCCAGAAATTTTACACCTCTATGTAAAGCACAATGTTTATGTCACTTCTACTTTTACAAGGCAGTATCTGGATGCACAAAGGCATTTTGGTGCACAGAAAGGGGCTTTTTATTTTTTGTAGGTATTGAGGAATGCATTTAACCACCTCAGGACCGCCCACCGTCAAATGACGGCGGAGCGGTCCTGCTCTTCCAGCGGGTGGACGTCATATGACGTCCTCCCTTTAAGCCGGGATTGCGCGCGATCGGGCGCGCGCATCCCGGCTCTGTCGGTGTCGGCGTGTCCCCAGGACACGCCGCTTCACCGACAGGGGTGAACCGCCATTGGTTATGGCTGTTCACCACGTGATCGGCTGTGACGAAGTCACAGCTGATCACAAACGGCACGCCTGCCGTTCGCACGGCGCATGCGCGCAATCGGGAGCGCGCTGTGCGTGCGTGTCGGTGGCGGCGTGTTCCTGGGGAACACTGCCTGTCACCGACACAGGTATCAGCCGCCGGCCGGCGGCTGATACCTGGGGACAGCCACTTCGCCGCACAGG
>BLSH010348236.1:2138468-2149124 GCA_018402905.1 Glandirana rugosa
GCCCCCCCCCCCCCCCCGAGGATCGGCACCCAGGACCACCAGGGAGCCCACCAGGACCACCAGGAAATGCCCACCCAGGTACCACCAGGGAGACCACCAGGGAGCCAATCCTAGACCACCAGGTAAGGGGCACAATGCCCAACATGGTTGGCACTCAATGCCAACTTCAAATGCCACCCAGGACCACCAGGGAATGGCAACCTGACAGTGCAATCTGTCATTGCCACCCACCAGTGCCCGCCTTTGCCACCTATCAGTGCCCACCAGTGCCACCTACCAGTGCCACTTATCAGTGCCCATCAGTACTACCTATCAGTGCCCAGTGCCACCTATGAGTGCCCATCAGTGCTGCCTATGAGTGCCCATCATTACTGCTTATCTGTGCCCGTCAGTGCTGCATATCAGTGCCACCTATCAGTGCCCGTCAGTGCTGCATATAATGCCGCCTCATCAGTGCCAATCAGTACTGCCTCATCAGTGTCCGTCAATGTAGCCTCATCAGTGCCTGTCAGTTTTCGAAAAAATGTACTTATTTACAAAGTTTTGTGACGGAAACAGAAAAAAAAACTTTTTTTTTCAAAATTTTCAGTCTTTTTTTATTTGTAGCACAAAAAATAAAAACCGCCAAGGTGATCAAATACCACCAAAAGAAAGCTCTATTTGTGGGAACAAAATTATAAAAATGTTGTTTGGGTACAGCGTTGCATGACCGCGCAATTGTCATTGACAATGCGACAGCACTGAAAGCTGAAAATTGGTCCCGTCGGGAAGGGGGGTAAGTGCCTGGTATTGAAGTGGTTAACTTTGTGTCTAAGCGCATAGGGCGGAGCTAGTAGCGTCATCACGTTACTTCTGGTTTTGGATACTCCCGTCCGTGGAAGGGTTCAACACTACACTGTTGGTTTATTGGACGGGGATCATCCATATGAATTCACAAACATTCTTTCTTTCTGTTTTTGATGTATTTATTGTTTTAATGCACATATAATTAGACGATTCTGCACATTCAGCATGTGGAGCACTTTAGTTGTGGACTAATATCACGTATCTAACATATTAGGATATTTTAAAGACGCAGTACACTTAATCATTATATTTGAAGAGACAGCACACTATTTCATTCATTCAGTCATTTTTGTTTTAATAAGACTTTATACATTGAATAGAGGCAGGGCCACCTATAACTCTCTCATTATATATCAACTTTTTATTATTTTTTTTTGTACATTGTCCCTTTTGATTTTTTTTTTTTTTTTTTGATAAGTTTTATTCCTATTACAAGAAATGTAAACATCCCTTGTAATAGAAATAATCATAACAGATCTTCTTAATTGAGAGATCTGGGGTGAAAAAGACCCCAGATCTCTCATTTACCATTAAAAGCAAAAAAATAAAAAATAATGGCATTTTACCTTTAAAAAAAAAAAAAATCCCTTCTGTGTGCCCGAGAACAGGACGTGATGTCAGACGTTGCTACGGTCCTCCAAGGACATAGAGCCGAGTGGGGGGCTATCTTGCCCTCACTTGACTTCCTGCCTAGCCATCGGCCGCACCAGATGGGTTCCGGCGGTGCCACTGGGATCACTTTTATTGGAAAGCTGTCCGCCTAACGAAAAAAAAAAAAAATACCGGGGTTAGGGCAGCTAGACTATGGCAGCTAGACTATTGAACGTCAAATAATGATGTACATGTAGGGCCGGTTCACACAGGGAGATCCGACTTCAGGCATGACTTTGCTAGGCGATTTGAATGCGAGTTCAACATGACTTCAGTGCGACTTTGGGCGACTTACAACGCGACTTAAAGCAACCTCCATGCCAGGCGACTTTGCCTGTGGTCAATCAGAGAAGGGAGGGAGGGGGTTGCTTGGGTAATTTGTGGGGAGTAACTGGGTAAATTCTTTTCTTTTTTCCTGTAAAGTCCATTCAATATAGATGGGGTTCCGACTTGGAGGCAAATTCCATTGAATTCTATGGTCACAAGTCGGATAGAAGTCGCCTTGAAGTAGTACAGGAACCTTTTTTTGCAGTCGGAGCGACTTCAGTAGTGTACATTAAGACGGCTCTCATTCATTTCAATGGGATTTCTGATGTCAAGTGACTTGGGGTGACTTGGGGGGGAGTCGGATCCCAAGTCGCTGTAGTGTGAACCGAGCCTTCACAGTTAGGCGGTCAGCAAGTGGTCCCCTCTGGGTGAACAATATACATTGCAGGGATTTTAATAAGCATTGTAGCAGATTTGTAGCAAAACAAACCTTTTGTTTCAGCCGACTGAATGGGAGGGTCTGATTTACTATAATCACCTTGTGCACTAAAAGCTGCAGTGTCTGCTTCCCTTTAGATGTATATAACACTTAGGGAAACATAGTGCAGACTTCTCGGAAAATCAGTGAGCCAATCAAACAAGCAGTAAATGGCATTTCGGGGGGCGTTCTGTACTCCAGCTGTGTACAGAGTTCCACCTGGTTGCCATATTGCATTGGGTTTTACAGCATTATAGGATTTTTTTAATTAACATGAACATTAAAGTGGATGGAAATCCTTATGTATATACAATGAAATGACTAGCCTCAGGTGATACACAGAGATGAAACAAATCCTCCTACATAAGTTGTACCTGTTTATCTGAAGCACTCTCTCCTCTACAACCCTTCAAAGTACAGAAATGCTTAACTCCAGAAGGCTGGGGCAGGGGTCAGTTTTACTGCTACAGGGCACCACCTCTGCACCAGATCACATAAACCAAAACTTCCTGGTAGGGGGCGCGCATGCGTGCCGGCGGCGGCTCGCTTCTGGTGTGATTATTCTCACCGGAAGCCAATCAGTGGGTGCAGGGTACCCGATGTCCGCCGACACCAGCAGTTCATTAAGCAGAGAGCCAGAACTGTGATCTGCCTATGTAAACAAGGCAGATCACCATTCTGACAGGAGGGAAGGGATGGCATTTATGTCCCTGCAAAGCACTGAATAAAATCCATCACTTCCCCTAGTAAAATCACCTCTCACAGTGTAGTAAAACACCGGCTAGGCACACAGTTAACTCTTTGATTACCCCTGATGTTAACCCCTTTCCTGCCAGTGTAATTAGTACAGTTACAGTGCAGTATCAAGATTTTGCAAAGGCAATCGATACAGTTCCCCATAAACGCTTAATGTACAAACTAAGGTCTGTCGGCACGGATCAAAGGGTGAGTACCTGGACTGAATACTGGTTACAGGGGCGAGTCCAGAGGGTGGTGATAAACGAGGAATACTCTGAATGGTCTGGTGTAGAAAGTGGGGTTCCCCAGGGTTCTGTCCTGGGACCAATCATATTCAATTTATTCATAAACGATCTGGAAGACGGGATAAACAGCTCAATCTCAATATTTGTGGATGATACCAAGGACAATAATTTCTCCAAAGGATGTGGAAACCTTGCAACAAGCTCTGAACAAATGAATGGGGTGGGCAGACAAGTGGCAAATGAGGTTTAACCTAGAAAAATGTAAAATAATGCATTTGGGTACCAAGAACGCAAACTACTCACTAGGGGGAGGACCTCTGGGGGAATCTAGGATGGAAAAGGACCTAGGGGTCCTAGTAGAGAACAGGCTCAGCAGTGGCATGCAATGTCAAGCTGCTGAAAGCAAAACTAAAAAAATGTTGGCATGCATCAGGAAAGGGATCAACTCCAGAGATAAAGCAATAATTCTCCCACTATACAAGTCTCCGGTGAGGCCACACCTGGAGTATGCCGTCCAGTTCTGGGCACTGGTCCTCAGAAAGGATGTCCTGGTATTGGAAAGGGTACAGAGAAGGGCAACAAAGCTAATTAAGGAATTGGAGGATCTCAGTTATGAGGAAATATTACGAGCACTGAACTTATTCTCTCTGGAAAGAGATGCTTGAGAGGGGATATGATTTCAATGTACAAATATTGTACTGGTGACCCCACAATAGGGACAAAACTATTCAGCGCAACAGAGTACACAAAGACACACGACCATTCATTAAAAATAGAAGAAAGTCGGTTTAACCTTAAACTGTGTAGAGGGTTCTTTACGGTAAGAGCAGTGAGGATGTGGAATCCTCTTCCACAAGCAGTAGTTTCTGCTGGGAGCATAGATAATTAAAAAAAAAAAAACTATTAGATGGGCACCTAAGGGACCACAACGACACTGAGGGATTTACAATGTAATACTGACATAAAAGCACACAAATAGGTTGGACTTGTGTCTTTTTTTTCAACCTCACTAACTATGTAACTTTGGTCCCCAAAAAGTGTCAAAAGTGTCAGTGCCCACCGCAATATCGCAGTCCCGCTATAAGTTGCTGATTGCCCCAATTACTAGTAAAAAAAAAAAATAATAATAAAAAAATAAACAAAAATATAGTTTGTAGATACTATAACATTTGAGCAAACCAATCAATATACGCTTATTGGGATTTTTTTACCAAAAATATGTAGCAGAATACATATTGGCCTAAATTTATGAAGAAATTGGATTTTTTAAATCTTTTTATTAGGATATATTTAGTAGCAGTAAGTAAAAAATATAGTTTTTTTTCTTTTTCAAAATTGTCGGCCTATTTTTGTTTATAGCGCAAAAAATATAAAATGCAGAGGTGATCAAATACCAGCAAAAGAAAGCTCTATTTGTGGGGGGAAAGGACATCAATTTTATTGGGGTACATCATTGCACGACCGCGCAATTGTCAGCTAAAGTAACTCAGTGCCGTATAGCAGAAAATTGACTGGTCATGAAGGGGGGGGGGGGGGTAGATCTTCCGGAGGTGGCTATCAAATGTTTCTGCCCAGAATTGGTCATGGGCTGGAGTTCAGCTTTATGCTTGTATGCTCAGTGTATGTATGTCACCAGATTTATCACACACATTTTATCTGTGAATGCTGAGCTATATTTAAACACCTTGCTATCCTGAAAATATTATTTTCCATGCAGGACCTTTTTTTTAAAAAAAAACAATCTTCAGTTAGAGAGATGATTATATCAGCCCATAGTGCAACTTCACATTTACACTATAAAGTCCCCAAAATGGGCATACACCCTTAGCACAATTCAACTTTGGACTAAGACCACACATATGCTTTTCTTGTGTGTGTGTGTGTGTGTGTGTGTGTGTGTGTGTGTGTGTATGTATGTATGTATATATATATAATTTGTTTTCTTTTGGTTTTTTTTTAAAGAAAAAAATGTTTTGGGTTTTTGTGTCAAGATTGCGAGACTGATTTCCTATGATCGGGCAATGCCATAATTATGAATTAATTTAACTTTAATTCATCATTCAATTAATCTCTTCCATGAATGAATAAATGGGCTGTGCAATTAATTACGCATATGTGCAATCTCCAAGAAATTATCTGGCAATTTTCAAACGGAAAAGGCTTGAATCCCCTCTACACAAAAAATAAAATTGCATGAGATCAATGACACATAAATAGCTTGACATTCATATATTAAAGTGATCCAATCTCTATTTTTTTTTTTTTTTTTTTTTTTTTTTTAATCACTTGAGTTTTTTTTTTTCACTGTCTTTTTCTTCTGTCTGTGAAAAAAAGCATGAAATAATGAGGGTCTTTTTTTTTTTTTTTTTCTTTCACAAGAACAGGTCCAGGATAGTTGAAAGGGGTTTCTGTAACCCGCAGGAACCATTTAAAGGCCATTTAAAGAGAAAAAACATTAAAAAGAACCTTAATGTTTCTTCTTCATTAATTCTAAATGGCGAAATGTCATCACGGTTTCCTGATTTTTTTGGGGGAAAAATAACAAATTTTCACATTTTAAAATATACTAGAATTATGATTTTAGTACAAACCATGCTTTTAATGCAGTGCTACTAAAAAACAAAAATACAAATGCAAATTTAATAAAGTTTGCACATAAACAGTAAAATAAAAAAAAAGCAAAAAAAAGTGGAACAATTGGATGAAGGAGTTTATAAAAATGAAAGGAATAAGGGGACAAAACTTGATTTATCAAAATAGTTTTGTTTTTTGTTTTTTTCCAATCTTAACATAACACAATTTTTAAAATTGAGGCTGCATCAATTAATTAATAACGGGACTGGGCTGTCAGGGTGACAGCCCAGCACTGCAGATTACTTACTCCAGGTGAGCGGTTGTTCCAGTATCATCAGCTGGTGACTGTAAAACCAGACAGCAGAGCTTTACAGATTGCACAGGGAGAACTGCTCTCCCCGTGTAATTTGCAGGACTGAGCAGTCAGATTAACAGCTCAGTCCTGCACAGTGCAGAACATAGCCAGGGCAATGTGGAGTTAAGTGAGGCTTCCACCTCAGCTCCTCCCAGGACCCCTTAAACACTTACCTGAGCCAATCTCAATTCAGTGCTGTGCCTGTCCACAGCAGCTATTCTCCCCTCTCTCCCCACCCACCAGTGGTGACTCATCCATTAGGGCCCCCCCAATCGATCCATGTGCCCGCACCCTAATCTCCATGCATGGATTTCAATGGGGTTTTTTTTTTTTGAAGCATGGGATTAGATCCAGATGCTCTAATTGGCTTCAGAAAGGGTTGGCTTGGGGCGCAGAGCACTGCACCCCAAGCCCACCACTTGTGTGACATTAGCAAATTAATATTCACTAATGTCTTCCTGCTACTGACCAATCAGGAAATGGCTCCTGAGACCCAATTTGACCGGGAGTCTTAGGATGGGTCTCAGTAAGGGGACCAGGTCTGCTTGCCACCCTCCCAAAAATGTTGACCACCAACCGCCACTGCCACCCACAGGAGTCATTGGCTCTTGCTGCTGTCAATCAAATTATGTGAGGAGGGAGCAGGGGGCGAGGCTCGGGATTGAGCCCACGTTTCTGCCCCTGGGTATCATACACAGAAGAGGAGGATCCCAGAGTGTAGGTAGGGTACCCTAGAAGAGGGGGTTCCAGGCCGCTCTGTGCAATACCATTGCATAGAGCAGGAAAGTATGAGATGTTTGATGGTTAGGTCCATTGTGGTCCCAATTTTCAAAGAACAGTAAATCAACAGGCCTGGCGGAGATCTCACCCATCCAAAGCCACTTACAAGCATCCAGAGAATAACAGTGGTCAGAAGATTTGGGGATACCGATGGGAGGAGTGGTGTGCAGCCTGGCCAGTCCAGCGCAAATGGGAATCTTCCTGAAGAAGTAGACATAACCCTGCTCTTTCTTTACCCCACCAGAATTTATCCCTATTGCTATCACTGTCCCTGACAGACTGGGGTCCTTTCCCTAACCTGTCCACTCACTTAAAGCACACCCAATCCAGGGGTCAGGCTCTTAAATAGACTCTGCCTGACCCAAGATGGCTGCCAAAGTCACATGGGACGCCAGCATCTAATCAGATAGCTGCATCCGTGTTACCCGAGGAAATCATTGAGTTTGATTCTTCTCAACTTCTTTCCCATCAGCATTGTAGCTGCGGTCGAGTTCCACCTACAATGGAGAATACAGACTGTTCCTGCCTACATGTTTGTAATTGCGAAAAAAAAAGTTAAGCCCCACACTGCCGCAAGTTGCCATGCGACTTGAGAGTTCGAAGTCGCATGACAAGCCACGCCCCATTAACGGTAATGGAACCGTTCTAATCTGAGCGACTCAAGACCCTCCAACTTAGAAAAAAGCTCCTGCACTACTTTGGTGCGACTTCAACATGACTTGCATTGACTTCTGTTAAAGAGGTGCTCCAGCCCCCTCACAGAAAAATTAAAAGTCATCTACACATACTGTAGCTGCTGACTTTAATGTTAGGACACTTACCAATCCAGGAATGGTCGGCAACCCAGCCGGTTTTCTCCATGACTAAGCTCCGGGGGGAGGAGTGAAACATGTTAGGGTGTGGCCTGGTTGGAATCCAGGCTGAGGTTGCCACTCTATTCACCTCTCTAGGACATTTCAGATGTGTGACTTCCATGGTCTACTCCTTTCTCTTTTGAATCTTTGCAGGAGCCAAGACAGGCTCCATCTCCTGTCAGCACTCTAGCAGTAGCTGCAAATGCACGATTCACATACCCCCTCTCTACCGAGCCTGAGCGGCACACACGTTTTTGCAGGTCACAGTGTTTCCATCGACTCTCGGGTGCTGCCGCCGCCATAGCCTGTAAGGGAAGCCAGCAGTGAAGCCTTGCGGCTTCACAGCCAATTCCCTGCTGTGCATGTGCGAAGTGCACTTCGCTTTCTGAATGGCCCTGTGGCGGGGGAAGGAGGAGGGGGGCCCAACTTCTGATGGACCTCTCCATGGCGAGGTCCGGCAGAGGTGGGGACAGGGTACCTGTGAAGATCAGGTACCCCCTCCCCCCCCGAAAGGTGCCAAACATGGCACCAGGGGGGACGAGACAGATACTTTTGGGTGGAACTTGGCTTTAAAGAAGTCGTATGCAAGCCGTGATGAAGTTGCACATGGATGTCGGATGCAAAGTTGCGCGACTTTGAGGCTGCGGCAGTGTGAACATGGGCTTACAATCAGTGGAAGTTAAGCCTAAAACTAAAATCTCTAAATCTAGTCGCAGCCTCATTCTAAGACTAAACTATCTATAGCAAAAATCGCTATACATACCTTTTCTGCAGCCAATCCATTCTTCAGCGATGGATGCTGTGTGCAGGAGAGAACCGACATCAGCAATGCTGGGAAATGCCTGGGGAGTGACGTCACCCACAGACTTACTATGGGGCTTCCATCGTCAGCTGCCTCCTCTGCACACGCCTCCACATTGAAGACGCCACTGACACCTCACCGTGGGACCGGACCGAGGCTGCAGAAAAGGTATGTATAGTGATTTTTGCTTTACAGGGTTAGATAGGTTAGTGTTAGATTGTGGCTGCAAGTAGATTTTGAGATTTTAGTTTTAGGCTACATACACACGGGCGTTATGAATAACGTGCTGTAAAGCTAGTATTGACACCAGGAAAAAAGCTGCGTTAATTACGTGATTTTTTTTCACCGTTTTGCATTGGCGTTAATGCGCATTTTTCCACGCTAGCTTTAAGCCATGCTTCTCTGCCTCTATTCAAACTCAATGGTTCCCTATGGGAGCCTATTGATTTGAATAGAAGTCACACCAGAAGTTGGATCATGATGATCTGACTTGCAGTGCGATTTGTGTGCTGAAGAACTTGAAGGGGAACCCCCCCAAAAATGAAAAAAAAATGTGTGGGGTTCCCCCCCCCCCCAGGAAATACCAGACCCTTTGGTCTGGTATGGATTTTCATTTTAAAAAAATTGGGTGTGGTCCCCCCCAAAATCCATACTGGACCCTTATCCGAGCACGCAGGTCAGGAAAGGTGGAGGGACGAGCGAGTGCCCCCCCTCCTGGACCATACCAGGTCACATGCTCTCGACATGGGGGGTGGGTGCTTTGGGGCAGGGGGACCCTGCGCCCCCCACCCCAAAGCACCTTGTCCCCATGTTGAGGAGGACAAGGGTCTCTTCCCGAGAACCCTGGCTAGTGGTTGTCGGGGTCTTTAACAAGGGGTCCCCAGATCCCGGCCCCCCACCCTATATGAATGAGTATGGGGTACATTGTACCCCTACCCATTCACCTAAAAAAAGAGTAAAAAAAACACATACTACACAGGTTTTTAAAGTATTTTATTAAATCAGCTCCAGAATCTTCTCCCTCTCCGGCTCTTCTCGCTCCTCCGGAGTCTTCTTTCTTCTGCTCTTTTGCGGGGTCTTCTTTCTTCTGCTCTTTTGTGGGGTCTTCTTTCTTCTGAGGGGTCTTCTTTCTTCTGCTCTTTTGCCAGGTCTTCTGGTCTTCTCTGCTGTCTTCTCCCTCTGTTATTCCGATGTTGACGCAACGTGATCTCCCGGACTAATTCTGACTCTGCGCTGTGCATTGACTTATATTGGCATGGGGCGGGATCACGCGCTGACGTCATCTCAAGGCTCCACCCCTAATAATATCAACATCCCATCATGCCTTGGATGGTGACATCATAAGGGGGTGGGGCCTCCGGATGATGTCAGCAGGTGGCCCCGCCCCATGCCAATATAAGTCAATGCACAGCGCCGAGCCAGCGTTAGTCCGGGAGATTGCGTCATGTCAACATTGGAAGAAGAACAGAGGGAGAAGACAGCAGAGAAGACCAGAAGGCCCGGCAAAAGAGCAGAAGAAAGAAGACCCCTGAGAAGAAAGAAGACCCTGCAAAAGAGCAGAAGAAAGAAGAGGAGGGAGAAGAGCCGGAGAGGGAGAAGACGCCGGAGCTGATTTAATAAAACACTTTAAAAACCTGTGTACTGTGTTTTTTTTTTTTTTTTTTTTTTTTTTTTTTTTGAGGGTTTTAGGTATGGTCTGAGAATAGACTCGTGCGTCGGGTCGTACAGTCCTTTCCCCCCCCTACTCGCTCACGGGGGAGAGGACCTGGTATAGTCCGGCGTATGGGAGTTGTACCCCTCCACCCACGAAACCCCGTCTCCGGGGGGTGGGGTTTCGTGGAACAGGGGTACAACTACTCCTGTTCCAGGAGAAGACCTGTTGGGACCGGTAACTAACAGCCCCAGACGCCCGGCCCCGAATAGCCTTATACCTTCGGGGGAAAATTTACCCCGGGGGTCTAGAGTCGGGGGGGTGGCATACACTTACTCATACCCCGTGTAACATGGGGATGGGTAAGTGGATTTGTTTTTACATTTTTTTTTTTTTTTTTTTTTTTTTTTTTTTT
>BLSH010348236.1:2159395-2172302 GCA_018402905.1 Glandirana rugosa
GAGCAAGGGCTGATGTCCCGTTGGTCACGACCTAAGGTGTAATTTCCTGTACGATGATAGGAACGTTTCAAGCAATTACAGGTCGAAATGGAGCCAGGATTGGTTTAAAAGTTGTCTTTATGTTTTGTAACTACTGTCTCAGGTGATGTAACTTTTGTTTTACCTTCTCACATGATAGTGACATTTGCTGGACCAAACGAACTTTGCAAGGATAGTAGCATGTCCTTTAATGTGGAATCCAGCACTGGTTGCCCTGTAGTCGGGAAAGAGGCAATGGAGTGTAGTGTGTTGGGGTTCAGTGCCACCATTTCTTGTGGTGGGTGGATGTGTGGGTCCATTTTCATTCTGGACTTGGCTGGGCTCTGTGACGAGGGACTTGCAGGAGGTGATCTAGAGGGTGATTGTATCAGTATTGGGGGGTCCTCCTCTCTGGGGTCCGCGTCAGGGAGATCCGTATAGGCTGCTGGATGGGTAGGCATATTAGGTTGAGTTCCCTTTACGTTGTTGGGGTTCCCTTTTTGGTGAAAGAAGGCTGTAAGTTTTTTGGGGTTCCTGTCTTCTTTTCGTTTGGGGGACATTCGTGCTTATTTGTTTCCTCTTTTAAGTGTGTAATCTTCTGCACTTGCTGTGTCGTGCTGACCGGGCCTCCCAGGTTAGCTGCCTAGTGAGGCATTAGGGTTTAAGGATTACTATTGTTGAAGTATAGATAACAATTGGTTCTTGATATCGTTGGGCTGTTGGATGTGGCACAATCTTTAAGAGTTCAGCTGTTTCCTTCAACTCATGTGACACGATACTCCACGAAAGGATTGGGCCCTGAGGGCTAGGTGTCTGTGGTTTAGGTTTATGAGGTATCTGTCACTGTGGTCCCCTTTTATCTACTTCTAGTGTCCCTGGGGATCCTTTTTAAGGGGCTTCTGTGTGTGTTATATTGTTTATCTGCGTCTCCCGGGGCGCTGTATGAGTAGGCCTCAAAGCCGCGGCCTCGATTTCTGGCCGGATGGCGCTCGCGTCAGCTTGATTACTGCAGAGGATGCCCTTGGGAGGTCCGGGAGCGTTGCCCCCTTATGTGCCAGTGTCTTGGGTATATGGTGTGCCAACTTAGGTGCGTTTGTGGTCGCGTTTATTTATGTGTCCAAGTGCCGTCGGGTAGGCCGCAGAACCGCGGCCTCGATTTCCGGCCGGGTGCCGCTCGCGTCCCCTAAGTTACTGCAGAGGATGCTCTTGGGGGGTCCAGGAGTGTTGCCCTCTTACGTGCCTGTGTCTTGGGGATATGGTGTGCCCACTAGGTGTGTTTTGGACGTTTTTTGTTTGCGTGTCCAAGTGCCGTCGGGTAGGCCGCGAAAGCCGCGGCCTCGATTTTTGGCCGAGCGGCTTCCGCGGTGTCTCGTTGATGGCTCGTAGCCACCCTGGGGAGTCTGGAGGATGCGTGTGATTCGTCGAGTCGCTCACCCTGCTCTCTCGGCGGCGGATTGCCGGGGATTTTTCCTCCTGCTCCAGGAGCTCCTCACGGATGCGACCGTCCGCTTCGGCTGCTAGCCACGCCCCTTTTGTGGTATTTGTGGATGAGGCTTTTTATCTTCTCAGATGATAAAGCTGCCCATTCCTCTTGGCAAAAAGCCTTCAGTTCCTGGAAATTCTTGGGCTGTGTTGCATGAACTGCACGTTTTGAGATCTCCCCAGAGTGGCTCAATGATATTGAGGTCAGGAGACTGAGGTGGCCACTCCAGAACCTTCACTTTATTCTGCTGTAGCCAATGACAGGTCGATTTGGCCTTGTGTTTTGGATCATTGTCATGTTGGAATGTCCAAGTACGTCCCATGCGCAGCTTCCTGGCTGATGAATGCAAATGTTCCTCCAGTATTTTTTTTTTATAACATACTGCATTCATCTTGCCATCAATTTTGACCAATTTCCCTGTGCCTTTGTAACTCACACATCCCCAGAACATCATCGATCAACCTCCGTGTTTCACAGGCCTTGTTGATTCCTCTCCAAATGTAACCTTTATGGTTGTGGCCAAAAAAGCTCAAATTTGGTCTCATCACTCCAAATGACTTTGTGCCGGAAGGTTTGGGGCTTGTCTCTGTGCTGTTTGGCGTATTGTAAGTGAGATACTTTGTGGTATTTGCATAGTAATGGCTTTCTTTTGGTGACTCGACCATGCAGCCCATCTTTCTTCAAGTGCCTCTTGAAACAGCCACACACTCTGTTTTCAGAGAGTCCTGTATTTCACCTGAAGTTATTTGTGGGTTTTTCTTTGCATCCCAAACAATTTTCCTGGCAGTAGTTACTGAAATGTTAGTTGGTCTATCATGGTTCGGTTTCAACAGAACCCCTCTTTTTCCACTTTTTGATTAGAGTTTGAATACTGCTGATTGGCATTCTCAATTCCTTGGGTATCTTTTTATATCCCTTCCCTGTTTATACAGTTCAACTACCCTTTCCCACAGATCCTTTGACAATTCTTTTGCTTTCCCCATGACTCAGAATCCAGAAACGTCAGTGCAGCACTGGATGAAAGCTGCAAGGGTCTGTCAGGAGTCCAGAAACTCATTGGCCTTTTATACACACACTAATTACAAGAAAACAGATCACAGGTGAGGATGGTTACCTTTTAATAGTCATTCAAACACCTTTGTCAACTTGTGTGCATGTGATCAGGCCAAAATCACCAAGGTATGTAAACTTTTGATCAGGGTCATTTGGGTAGTTTCTGTTGTCACTATGATATAAAAAGAGTAAACACAGTTTATTGATAGTGTTTGGCTGAAGCCATTTATTAACTATGAGTGAAAGAAATGTTTTTGTGTTCTCATTCATATTCTCTGGAAATAGCCAAGAAATCATAAATTCTGCCAGGGTATGTAAACTTATGAGAAAAGCTATATATATATATATGAGCATCACAAAATGTGTGCACCAAAGCTGGCCACACATTGGTTAACGTTTGAAAACCATCTTCGGTACATATGATAATTGCCAGCAAAGACTTGAAGAATGTCATTGGAAAGTACTTTAGATTTGTGTTTGCTTTTAACATTTGATTTTAGAATGAATAGACTTTCACAAAAAAAAAATGGCATACACCCTTAGAAATGTGTTCTTTCAAGAAAAATGTGTCATTCTGTTCCTTTGAATTTCCTTGTAACTAAATGAATGAAAACAAATGTCAGTTTGACCCCACTAAATCAAACAAACGTTCCAATAACAAAACTTTTCAAATGGAATTCTACTAGTGTATGGCCAGCTTTACACTAAAGATAAACAATTTGTTAAAATAAAACTTAATTTTATTAATTTGGGCGCTGCCTATTACCGGGTATAGGGTGCCACTTTGATTGTACACAGCAGGAGCCTGTCAGCAAATCTCAGCCAATGATTCATGGCTGGGACCTGCTGATTGGCTGTGTACAATCACAGCCCAGAATTCTGTGTTGACAATCAACACAGAGCTCTCTACAGAGGGGATGGTCTCTCTGATTCTCATCCCTGCAAAGCAGATCTATTAGTAAAAGCAGCACTTTACACACACATTACACATAGCTAGGCACACATTTAACCCCTTGATCACCCTAGATGTTAAAGTGTTGCTAAACCCAGGACCCTGCATTCACTATATCTGGTCTCCTACAGCACACAGAACACGGAAATGTAATTATTTTAGTAAATATAAACTGCTAAATACCTTTTCCCATCAACAGTATATAGAAGTCATGTGACTTCTACATGTTCCTAGTAAAGCTTGTAGGAGGGGTTTTCATTCTCCCCTGACCCTCTGTTTGGACAGTGCTGATTGGCCCTGTGCTGATCACATGCACCCTCCCAAGAAAAAAAAAAAAAACTCTCTAGCAATACACACCAAACTGAGCATGGCTCTGTAAATATCAGGTTATTTTTTGGAAAAAGAGGAGGGTCAGGGAAGACAGGATCAAACAGCCTTTTTATATAATGGGGAGTATTAACCCACTAGGTTCCACAGTGAGTATAACAAGCATGCTTTACTGCATATACAGATTGATTTTACTGTTGTGGGTTTAGTAACACTTTAACTATCCTTTATTTCCTAAGGTCTCTTGCACATTACAGTTTAAAAATGCTCAGTACAGCTTATTTTTTTACTGAGCTAAAATACAGCCCATTCATTATAATGTGCCTATGCACACAGGTGCGTAAACAAGCGCCGTGTATTCTTCAGTAAAAAAAAAAATGGAAAAATCTGCAATTTTGGTTAGTAATTTACATCTGCACGCGAATGGCCGTAACATATTGCGAACGTGAGAATATGTTTGCGTGCGCAAACGCACATGCAAAAAAAAAAAACGGATGAAAAAGTAGATGCTTAAGCAGGAGTATTGTGTGCAAGAGGCCTAAATGTACAAAAGCTGTAGCCAGAAAAAGCTGTGTCATGAGTACAGTGAAGTGTATAGCATTAGCACTGATCACTGTGTTAATATTACTGGTGATGTCAGTAGCAGTCAGTCAGTTCCTTCAGCTTCAGTTAGTGCCAGATTGCCCGCAGCCCCATTATAAGTTGCTGATCATCGCTATTAGTAGTATAAAAAATAAAAATTCCAGTATATATACCATAGATAGTAGGCACTATAACTTTCATGCAAACCATTCAATATACACTTATTAAGATTTTTTTCTTTACCAAAGACATTTAGCAGAATACATTTTGGCCTAAATCTATGAAGAAATTTCATTTTTAAAATTTTTTTATTGGGTATATTTTATAGCAGAATGTAAAAAAAAAATTTTTTCTGCAAATTTTTTGTTTTTGTTTTTTCATTTATAGTGCAAAAAAAATAAAAAACATAGTCATGGTTAAATACCACCAAAAGAAAGCACTATTTGTGGGGAAAAAATGATATTAATTTTGTTTGGGTACAACGCTGCATGATTGCACAATTACCAGTTAAAATAGCATAGTGCTAAATAGCAAAAAATGGCCATGAAAAGGGTGAACTCTTCTGAAGCTGAAGTGGTTAACCACTTCAGCCCCGGAAGGTTTTGCAGCTTTAGGACCAGAGCACTTTTTGCGATTCGGCACTGCGTCGCTTTAACTGACAATTGCGCGGTCGTGCGACGCTGTACCCAAACAAAATTTGCGTCCTTTTTTTCCCACAAATGGAGCTTTCTTTTGGTGGTATTTGATCGCCTCTGCGTCATTTTTGATCGCCGCTATAAACAAAAGAAGAGCGACCATTTTGCAAAAAAACCCAAATTTCTTACTTTTTGCTAAAATACAAATCCAAAAAAAAAATATAAAAAAACATTTTTTTTCACCGTTTTTGGCCGATTTATATTCTTCGATAAAAAAAATTGCAATTGGCGTTTATTGATTGGTTTGCGCAAAAGTGGCCGCGTTTACGGATGATGAGAATTAATTTCTGGGGTTTTAATTTTTTTTTTGTTTTTTACTAGTAATGGCGGTGATCTGCGATTTTTAGCGGTAATGCGATATTGGGGCGGACATGTCGGAACATTTTGACACTTTTTTGGGACCAATGACATTTATTCAGCGATCAGAAATTTAAATGTCCACTGATTACTGTATAAATGTCATTGGCAGTGAAGGGGTTAACCTGGGGGGGAGCTAGGGGTTAACTGTGTTCCCTGGGTGTGTTCTTACTGTGGGGGGGTTGGGCTAACATGGGCATGAGAGATCTAACTGATCCCAGTGACAGGGATCAGTAGATCTCTCATGCCCCACTGACAGGGCGGGGAACCGCCGTGTTTACATCGGCGGTTCCCCGTTCTTTCTCTTTTGCCGCTCATCGCGGCTCGCCGGCGGACATCGGGTCCGCCTGAGCCGCGGGCACACTCCCCAGGAGTGCGGGGCGCGCGCGCACCCCCTGGTGGCCAATTGCGAATCGCCGCTTATTTACGGCGATTCGCGCAGCGCTCCCCCACTGCCGCCGTGAAAAGACGGCGCGCGGTGGGGAAGCGGTTAAGCACATCTGTTTTGTTATTAGGCAATAAAATAAAGCTGTACTTCTAAAACAAGTTATTCCTTTTCCAGTAGGCTTTGCATGAAAGTCCAAGGTAATTAGTTATTTGCTAATTACTAGTTGCTAATTAGTTAAGGAACCCCAGTGTAAATATGCTAGCTTCAAAGGGTAACTCCACTTTCATGGGAAAAAAATAGCAAATAATTAAAAAATAATATAGCATATACGATTGCGACACAAGTCATATTGTAATTGAATGTTATTAACAATGACCTTTCCATTCCAATCTGCAGCCACTGTCATTTCCTGTAAAATGCAATATAGCTACCTGGGGGTGTTCTGTACACAGATGGTAAAATGTAATTTCCTGCTTGTGTGATTGGCTCATTGATTTTCCCAGAAGTCTGCACTAAGACATACGTCAGATTTTTGGCATCCCCTGCAACATAAATGTAATTTTTGGTGAGATGCTCCCAAATGAAAATCACATTTAAAGGGATGCAGACCCAGCCAATTTCCTCATTAGAGCCCTGCAAGTGCAGCAGCTGATTGATCATTTTAAAACCACTCCTATTCAGATCCACTTAGCACAGGGGCACAGACAAACAGTGATTTCTTCAAAATAACAAAAGGTAGGAAGGATCTGCAGCAAAGTTTGTTAGAATCCTTGCAATGTACACAGATCACCCAGAGGGGAATGTTTTTTTTTTCTCTCAACAAAAGGATAGTTACTCTTCAAAGTATATGTGAACCCTCACATTGTAAAAAAACCCATCCAATTTAAAATAGAAATGAAAGGCAAACATTTGTGTATAGATATAAAACACATTATAAATACTTTTCCCCTCTTGTTATAAGTGATCACATTCCCTCTGTTCTCATCTGCATAAGGAGTTCACAGAGCTGGGGGAGGAGAAACAGCAGAACACTGATCTTCTCAGTAAATGTCTGTGTAGGGGGATGTGTCAACTCAAGTCTGATCATTGGAGGAGAGCACACTGATTTCATAGCACAGCTAGAGAACTGACCATGCTATGCTCTTATGCCTTGTGTGGTCAATTTTTAATAGGAAAGCAGAGGGACTGTTGGGAACACCAGGGATTTTACAAGACATGTACACTGCCAAAAAATGTGTTTGTTTTAGTTTTATTCATTTTTTTTTTCAGGCCATTCATTATGATCGAAATTCGTTATTTCAAATTAATTTGTAAATTTGAAAATTCGTAAATTCAAAGATTAGAAAATCCAGAAATTAGAAATCCGAATATTCGGAAATTTGAAATCTGAAATCTGAAAATTCCGAAATTTGAAATTCAGAAATTTGATAATTCGGAAATCTGAAAATGCTAAAATTTGAAAATCTGAAAATAAGAAAGAAAATCTGAAAATTTGAAAGAATGAGAATTCAAAAATTGGAAATATTAACTAACTAATAATAACTATTAAATTATCGGTGTTGGAATGGAATTTCCTTTCAAATTTGGCTGTGAATGTAACAAATACAAATTTATCCAAAGTTGCGAATTATCTGAAATAACGAATGCCGCATCTAAACAAATGGAACGTGATATATTAATAATAATAAATAATAATGATAATAAAAAGGGGAATATAACAGAAAATGAAAGAATATAATGTGGTGGAGTGGAACAGAGTTGTTTTATTTTGTTGTATTCTATTCTTTTGTTTTCTGTTATATTCTTTTCTAGTCTGTTGTTTTTTTTTTCTGTTCTATTCCTTTGTTTTCTATTCTATTTTGTTCTCTTTGGAAATTGGAAAACTATTCAAAAGCGAGGACTTTTCAAACTCAAATTTGAAAAATTATTCGAATTTGAAAACTTTTTTAATTCGAATTTGAAAATGATTGGAACTCAAAAAGTATTTGAAAACAATTTGAAAATGATTTGAACTTTGTCAGAATTTTTTTTGTTATCTCTGATTCGTTTTAATTTCATTACTATTGTCATTCGGAAATTTGGATACATCAGAATTTCCGAAAACGAAAATTTCTCAGAATTTTAATTCAGAACGAAATGGACTGCACATGTCTACAATGCAGTACCTGGGACTTGATGCTCCTTAGCTTGATGGAGTAATAAACCTAAAAGCAAACATTTATTATATTGCAGCTCACCGGGTCTTAGATGCGATGGCTGCATTCATTTCCTATTTTAGGCTTTCTTTCTTCTATTTTCATCTGTTGATCTAGCCAGCAAATCTGTTGTTTTTCAGAAGTTCAAGCTCTCCAGCAGAATGTATCAGTTTACACGGATAAGACAATCCATTTACCACAGACAGAGGTGATTAAAAAGATCATCTTTTCCCAAATGGGAAAAAAAAGTTTGTTGTAACTCATTATAAAGTGTTAGCTGGAGGTTGGCTTCAATTTGTTGTACACATATTTGCTCTGTCCTCTGTCAGTAGGGAAGGCATAGATCCATATTCCTGCTTTGCAAGAACTGAGGATCAATGCGTTCCCTACTAACAGAACGGCGATTGGCCTTGTTTCCATAGACAGATTGCTAATCAGGCTCTCTGCCTAATGATCGGCAAGTGCCGGCAGAAAATGAGTCTGCGGTACCCGCAGATCAACTCCCGCTGTGTTTAATCACAGGGAGAGCGGGTCGGCGGTGTCTTCCCCCGGACCCGTAAGTGCAGGATCATGTACTAGTTACGTGATCCTGCACAGGAGAGCCACCTTTCCGCCGTATATGTAAATTATATGGTTGGCAAGCAGTTAACCACTTAAGCACCGGAAGGATTTCTCCCTTACCGACCAGGCCATTTATTGTGATACAGCACTGCGCGGTGGTGTGACGTTGCACCCAAACAAAATTGACGTCCTTTTTTTCCCAGCTTTCTTTTTTTGGTATTTGATCACCTCTGCGATTTTTTATTTTTTGTGCTATAAACAAAAAAAGAGCGACAATTTTGAAAAAAAAAATTACATTTTAAGCTTTTAATAAATATCCAAAAAAAAATGTAAAAAAATATATTTTTTTTATCAGTTTAGGCCAGTTTGTATTCTTATACATATTTTTGTTAAAAAATCGCAATAAGCGATTTGTTTGCGCAAAAGTTATAGCGTCTACAAAATAGGGGATAGGTTTTTTTACTAGTAATGTTGGCGATCAGTGATTTTTAGCAGGACTACGACATTGCGGTGGACACATCGGACACCTAACTGACATTTTTGACACTTTTTTTTGGGAACGAGTGGCGTTATTATAGTGATCAGTGATAAAAATATGCACTGTTATTGTACTAATGACACTGGCAGGGAAGGGGTTAACATCAGGGGCGCTCAAGGGGTTAAATGTGTTCCCTCACTGTGTGTTCTAACTGTATGGGGGATAGGCTGACTGGGGAAACACACAGATCTGTCTTCCTGCATAGCAGAAACACAGGATCTGTGTGATTTCCCATCAGAACGGAGATCTGCATTGTTTACACAGGCAGAACCCCGTTCTGTCACTGCGGGGAACGATTGCGGGTGGAGTTGGCCGCACCCACTGATTGGCTCCCCGCTGGCCAGTGGGAGTGAACGCTACCCACAAAACCACGTTCCGTCTGACGTACAATGACAGCAATTCGCGGGAACGAGCCGACCCGCCGCAGTAAAATGACAGCAGCTGGTCGGCAAGTGGTTAATCACAAAATATATGCATAGTGTATACTACAAAAGAAATTTGCTGTGTGATGCTAAAATGTTCGGGTTTGGCATGAAGAAGGTGGCTACCCTAAACCCAAACCATTTAAGGTTCACCAAAGGGGAGAGCTAAATGACCAGATTTGGTCGGTTCACCTGGCCAAACTACCGGCTGCTTAGCTTAAAGCGGAGTTCCACCAAAAAGTGGAAGTTCTGCTTTAAGCGCTGGTGACCCGGCATGTCATTTTTTTTGGGGGGGGGGGGGGTGCGGGTACCTAGTTTTCATAGGTACCCAGCTCCCACTTCCTCTCCTGGTGCCGCGGCGCCGGAAGGAAGTTCAGCTCCCCCCCTTCCCTCCTGGCAATCTTCTTGGACACGTCACAGGTCCCAGAAGATTGCCCGGCCATTCACAACGCGCAGCACAACTCGCGCATGCGCGGTGCGTCTCGCGCATGCGCAGTGCGTGCCCAGCTGTGAAGCCACAGCCGGGCGCCCACACTTGTGATGCTGGTGCCACGGAGAGGAGGGGGAGAGGAGCGAAGCGTCGGGCGGCCGCTTCACTGGAGCCTGGGACAGGTGAGTGTCTGATTATTAAGTCAGCAGCTACACTTTTTGTATCTGCTAACTTTTAACCGGGCGGAACTCCACTTTAAGATTCCTTTATTTATTAGTGGTGGTATTACTACAACATAAGTGACGGGTGAACAGTTGGCAGATATCTGGCGTGGGAAGCAAATGTGAACCCCTGCTCTGCTCTGAGCAATTCACCCCTTAGGATTATTTTTATTATTAAGAATAACAAAACACACAGTTCATAGATTATTATTCACAGCTTTAAAAAAAAAGATGGCTATAGAAGGCAAGCTGTGTTTCCCTGCCTGTAGGGTATCCCCAAGCAGATACATAATTACAACATAGCTGTCGGAATCTAAACACATAACATGACAAGTATTAGATAAATATGTGCAAAATGTAACAAAGGATCCTTGTCATGTTATGTTTTCTGCCTTCAGCGTTGTAATAATGTATCTGCTTTGAGATGTCCTACAGGGAGGGAAACATCTTCTCTACATGCTTTAGACTTTGACAGTTTTTTTCTAGTTGTATTAGTCTAGTGTTTTGTTCACTATCTATTGTTTAACTCTTGGCAAGCGAAATATAAAGATGAAATTAACTGTTTTACCTACTAAAATGATTTGTATTTCTGTCCATCCACTCCTAAGATTTACACAGCTCTTGCATGGGCATCCGCAGAACTTTTTTTTGGGGGGGGGCATCATTTTAAGGTCACCCATGCTCTGACCCTTTTCGACATTATCACATTATCACATTATTGCGGTCAGAGACCGCAGTCATTGTACAGGAGATGGTCAGAGATTGTGGACATAGAACAGGAGATGGTCAGAGACTGCTGACATAGAACAGGAGATGGTCAGAGACTGTGGACATACTACAGGAGATGGTCAGAGACTAAGGACATAGTGCAGGAGATGGTCAGAGACTAAGGACATAGTGCAGGAGATGGTCAGAGACTACAGACATACTACAGGATATGGTCAGAGACTGAGCACATACTACAGGAGATGGTCAGAGACTGATGACATAATACAGGAGATGGTCAGAGATTGCGGACATTGTACAGGAGATGGTCAGAGGCTGAGGACATAGTACAGGAGATGGTCAGAGACTGAGGACATACTACAGGAGATGGTCAGAGGCTACAGACATACTACAGGAGATGGTCAGAGACTGAGGACATACTACAGGAGATGGTCAGAGACTGATGACATAATACAGGAGATGGTCAGAGATTGGCACATTGTACAGGAGATGGTCAGAGACTGAGGACATAGTACAGGAGATGGTCACAGACTACGGACATACTACAGGAGATGGTCAGAGACTACGGATATACTACAGGAGATGGTCAGAGACTACGGACATACTACAGGAGATGGTCAGAGACTGATGACATAATACAGGAGATGGTCAGAGATTGCAGACATTGTACAGGAGATGGTCAGAGACTGCGGACATACTACAGGAGATGGTCAGAGACTGTGGACATAGTACAGGAGATGGTCAGAGACTGTGGACATAGTACAGGAGATGGTCAGAGACTGCAGACATAGTACAGGAGATAGTCAGAGACTGAAGACATAGTACAGGAGATGGTCAGAGACTGCGGACATACTACAGGAGATGGTCAGAGACTATGGACATACTACAGGAGATGGTCAGAGACTGAGGACATACTACAGGAGATGGTCAGAGACTGTGGACATAGTACAGGAGATGGTCAGAGACTGCGGACATACTACAGGAGATGGTCAGAGACTGTGGACATAGTACAGGAGATGGTCAGAGACTGTGGACATAGTACAGGAGATGGTCAGAGACTGCAGACATACTACAGGAGATGGTCAGAGACTATGGACATACTACAGGAGATGGTCAGAGACTGAGGACATACTACAGGAGATGGTCAGAGATTGCGGACATTGTACAAGAGATGGTCAGAGCCTGCTGACATAGTACAGGAGATGGTCAGAGCCTGTGGACATAGCACAGGAGATGGTCAGAGACTGCGGACATAGCACAGGAGATGGTCAGAGCCTGTGGACATACTACAGGAGACAGTCAGAGACTGCATACATGGCTCAAGAGACTGTGGACATTTCACAAGAGACTGCATACATGTGGGGGGGTGACAGGGAGAGATGGGGGGGTGATGGCTGGGTGATGTCATCCTACCCACCCCTTGAGGCCTTTGCTGTCCCGCTCCTCGCACCAGCAGTCATCGGCCCTGCTAAACGGTGTACAGGTGCCAGCAGGACCTGCCGCCAGCGCTAGGATAAGGACCGAGTGGGGAACCCCCGATCCAATCCCTGATTCCAGGGCACCCCCCCCCCCTTACCCCTACCTGAAAGTGAGAGGTCAGTTACCTAACCATTCTCTTCCTCTAGAAGGACACTTTCATTTTGACTTCGTTTAGTCCAGGAGAGGGGACAGAACATTCTGACAAAATACACCGTCTCGACGTACCCGTAGACGTCCATCCCCATTCCCCCCCCCCCACGGGACCTTAGTCCCTAACCTAGCCCCCAAGGGGTGAGCCAGGAATAGGATCGCGACCGCCGTCCAGGACGACCGTGGACATGTGGCAAATCGTCCCGGCTACTGACGACCACGCTCCTCGCCCTGTCGTTTCCGGAGTTCCCCACCCATCCTACTGTAGTGGGTCGGTAGTGGGGGGGTAGAGAGGGACAGTGGGGGGGTGTACATACGTCAGAGAACACT
>BLSH010348236.1:2183752-2195253 GCA_018402905.1 Glandirana rugosa
ACGACATACCACCTTAGTCAATACTTTGGAAATCTGAACATTTATCAACACATACGATCACATAATGTCCGAAGCAACATTGATGTACTCAGCTGACCTATCTACATGAGGGCTGATGGCTTAACTGATTCCACCATACAGCAGACTGCACATTTCTTGGGCAATACGACTTTACTCCCCCTTTCCATTATTAGCAATTGTCTTTTCATCTTCTTCCTTTCTCTCAACTCAGCGGTTACTGACTGTTAAATCTTATGTTACCCATTTCCTGGGCCATGCCTTGACCACTGCAGCTTTAGTAACTATTGGGTTGCGCCGCCTCTCACCTTTGACACAGCTTGTTCCCTCTGGGGTGTCGATGGGGGGCAGGCGCAACCCAGATCACATCGGGAGCTAGGTCTAGGAAATGTATGTCTAATGTAGGCTGGATGAACGTTTGCCTTGCTATACACAAAGTTGTTGGCAACTATATATGTATAACTCCGTTTTTTTGCTTTGTTTATTTGCATTTCAATGCCATATTATTACTTTTTTTTTTTTTTTTCTCTCTTTGTATGTACCTGAAAAAATTTAATAAAAAATATATATATATAAAAAAAAAAAAAAAAAAAAATTGTAAAAAATAATAAAAATTAAAACTACTGACACCAATCTCTGCTCTACGGACACCATCCACTACTCTGCTGATATACATGCATGTGTGTTAGTGCTCTGGGGTGCACACCTTAATACAAATGGCTGTGCACACCAATGGTAATCCTAAGCAGTTTGGGTTAATTTGCAGACTGCGGTAAGCAGGTCCGGACTACCAGCAGGTAAATGCTGCAGTGAGTTGTGGCTGAGTACTCAATAGGTAGGCAGCTGGTTAAATTGAGGTTTAGGGAAGAAAAAATAATAAGTACAATTTATCTTGTTGAAATGTGTACCTACCCTTTAAGCCTATAAAAATGCAAAACCTCCAAATAAAGGTTAATTATTTCAGTCTATGCTTAAAATAATCACATTTTGCCATGGAGTATTCAGTAACACCAAAATGTGTTAACACGTCTAAAGTAAACCTTGGTGTGATCTCGCATCCTCTAGATGTTCTATAACAAGACCTTTTAGATTATAAGATTTTCCTCTGGGAAATGTTTTAGCGGAGCTTGTTTTGTGTTGTTGGACCTATATAACTTCTTCAGTTTTCTGTCATACCAAATAAAACTCAACATATTCTGTTATTATTTTACTGTTTGCCTTAAAGTGCTTTTAAAGTTTCTCTTACATATGTACAGATCCCACACAAAATCTTTATATAAAGTAATATTAAAAAGACAAGGTTTTTTAAAACATTTAGAAAATAAGAACTTGGAGATGGTTACTAGGAACAAAGAATGCAATTATATTCAATATATTTTATTAACTGTGTCTATACCGTGTGGATGTATAATACGAGAATGATATTAACACAGCTTGATATTGATCACAGAGGCTCAACGATGACATGATCCAGAAACAATAAGACAAAGTAAATGTGAACAAATCACTTTGACTAGATGACTTACACCCATGAGTACTCAAAGAGTTGAGCACAGTTATTTCTAAAACGTTGTTTCTAATTTTTGGAGACTCTTCAATGACTAACTTGGTACCAATGGATAGGTGCAAAGTGGAACCTTTATTTTTAAACAAGGGATCAATGTCTTCAACCAGCAGCTAGAATATTTAACTTTTATTTCGGTGAAGATAAATGATGGTTTGGTATAGGACCACATATAAGAATTTCTGCTAGAAAATAATGTCATAGGTAGACATGTGCATGACAAAAAAATGTGTTTTGTTTCGTTTAGATTCGTTAAACTAGTTATTTCGTTTAGTTAAATTCAGTTGATTCATTCATTTCATATTCAGGATTCGTATTCGGAATTCGTCTTATGTCTTTTTCAGATATTTTTTGAATTTACCAATTCTTTCAATTCAAAATGTTTGAATAGATAAATTTTGAATCTTTCGATTTTTTTTTTTTTTTTTTCGATTAGAATGTGGCAAAGTGAACAATAAAAGAAAAATCTTCATCAAATGAGTACAATGACTCTTTAAATCACCTTTGGCTTAACTAAAACAGCATTATTTCAAAATGGTACTCTAATAACACACGCTGTCTTTGATTTCAGAAACAGTTTACGGTTCGAATTCGACTGGAATTCAATGTAAAATCTGATTCAAATTTCAATTTGAATTTCAGAAATTCAGACAAATTTAATTTCGTTATCCCGAGCATAGCGTTTACACTGTAATTCGGGTATTCAGATATATCCGCTTCTCTTAATAATGAAAAATTTGTCCGAATATTTACGAAAACAAACCGCACATGTCTAATCATAGGCATAGATTTAGGAAACATTTAAGTTGTCTATGAAATCTCCATTACTTTTAAGAAGAGTCTTGACTTAACACATTTTTACTGAAATGGACATTATATGTTAAATCATTGTTTCCCTGTTGTATCCCCTCGCCCTTGGCTTACACAATAAAGGTTGTATTGGTGCGATCCTTGCAGTGGGTCTTCACACCTGCTATGTCGAAAATATGGTATTATCCAAATTTTGGGCTGTTTCCGAAAGCCTATAAATCCCTACATCGTATTTCATATGTAATTTTCAGGATGAACAGGGGATGTCGGTAAAGGTAAGAACAGGTTCCTTATATGCCCAAAAATTTGTAGCTGTTTATGGAGGAACTTGGTGCCATTGTTGTCTCAACTGTTTGCTGTCTCAGTCCAAAACCTTTATCATTAATTTGGAGTTGGCCTTCCCTTTGTAACTAAAAGAAAGTTGGCCACAAAAGTTTGAAGTGTGTCTGTGGATATTTGTTCCTATTCAGTCAAAAACATATTTGTAAGGTCAGGTACTGATATTGTAATGGAAGACCTGGCTTGCACTTAGTATTCCAATTTATGCAAAGTATGCAGTAGGGTTGAAGTCAGGTCATCTGGGTTCCTTCACACCAAAATTGTTAAGCCATGTCTTCATGGATCTAGTTTTATGAACAGGAGTGCATGTTGGGCACAGTAATGCTGAGCTCAGCTGTTGCACATATGGAGGTCTTGAAAGAGGGAGAGTGCTCATGTGATGCTGACAGCAAGCCCAAGGTATGGTGCATCCCAGATGCTCGGCAAAACAGGGTTAATCTCTTACATTAAAGTTTTACTAAACCCAGGACCCTGCATTCACTAAATCGGGTCTCCCACAGTACACAGAACATGGAAATGCAATTATTTAAGTAAATATAAGTAAATATAAACTACTAAATAGCTTTTTTCATCAGCAGTTAGAGCAATCTTGTGTCTGGTTAAAGCTTGTATGTCTCCCATGATTGTCCTATGAGGCTGCAGGAACCCTCACCCTCTGGCTGGACAGTGCTTATTGGCCCATGCACTCTCCCAAGAAATAAAAAAAACTCTCTAGCAATACACATCAAACTGAATATGTGCAGCTTGCACCCAAGGCTCTGTTCTATCAGCAGATAGATAAGGGACAGTGAAAGAAGGGGAGGATCAGAGAAGACAGGATCAAACAGCCTTTCTACACAATGCAGAGGATTAAGCCCTTAGTTTCCACAGTGAGTATAACAAGCATGCTTTACTGCATATACAGACTGATTTTACTGTTGTGAGTTTAGTAACACTTTAAGAGTTTTTTGCTTAAACTGAGGGGAAGCCGTAATTATCCTACAGGTACTGTACCAATTTTAAAAGTTGCGAAGTGCCTTTAAAAAACTGGGGGCCCTGCATTGTACATTTTGTTACAAAGACGAACTTTACCTTCAACCAGTACGGATTTGCGCTATAGTCGAAAGACGGCTACAGCGCGGATCAGAATTGCCGGGGGGACGTCCATAAAATCGCAGATCGCTGACATTACTAGTAAAAAAAAGAATAAAAAACGCCATAAATCAATTCCCATAGTTTGTAGGCGCAATAACTTTTGCGGAAACCAATCAATATACGCCGATTGCGGGGTTTTTTTACCAAAAATATGTAGAAGAATACATATTGTCCAAAACTGATCAATTTTTTTTTGCATATATTTTTTTTTTGGATATTTATTATAGCAAAAAGTAAAAAATATTGTACTTTTTTCAAAATCATCACTCTTTTTTTGTTTATAGCGCAAAAAAATAAAAACCGCAGAGGGGATCAAATACCACCAAAAGAAAGCTTTATTTGTGGGGAAAAAAAATGATAAAATTTTGTTTGAGTACAATGTCGCATGAAAGCTGAAAATTGGTCTGGGCAAGAGGGGGGCTTAAGTGCCCAGTAAGCAAGTGGTTAAATTTCATTCTATTAATTAAAACTTCACCATCTGAACTGCTGAGTGTTAGTTACCAGTAAAAGCCATCCAGATTTTTTCTGAAGCCCTTGTCAATCCGATGATTGTGCTATGACTTTTTAATGAGCTCCATTGATTACATATTTCCAGATGATCACTCATTCCCAGATGATTAGTTGCATTTGGTTCATTGATTTTTTTTTCAGTGTCTAAAGCCAAAAGATTTATTTGCCTCATTTTGATTGCAGTATTATATGCAGTGAGTTCATTATTATACTTACAGATCAAGGGAATCAATGATAACAGCTGTTTGTGTGCTTTAAATAATATTTACGCATTGTGCCTTAATAGCGGCATGGTTTTAGGTCAGCTGACTTTTTATCATAAAAATCGATTGTTTTATTTGAATCAATAAATGGCTTAGTTGGTAGAGGGAGATGATGAATGGAGATGTCAGTAATCAAGACAAATATCAATCATTATACATAATAGCTTGTCCACTGGGCATTTATTTGACTTAAATAAAAGCCACGGAGAGGTCAGTCTGCCCAAAACCTGTTATTGCCGTTGTTGGTAGATGTTGTAGAGCCAAACCAGTTTCTTGGGGGCTCTGTTGATGGGATTTCTACACTGAGTTCCTAGGTCTGCACACCTAGTGTGCTCATAATTTTGGGCCCCCACCTGGATGTTTTATTAATGTTAATGGAAAGCTAAAAATTTGTGAGGAAAATTTGAAGCTCCTACCAGGTTTTTAATGCCGTCTGTGTCCCTGCCAGGGAGCTTCATTCTATCTATTGATCCTGGTGACCATTCTCTCTGGCACAGAAAATGATTGGAAATCCAAAATGTTAACATTGTCAGAGGTACAGAGGGCGAGGGTGAATTTTCCACTGGGGATACCTGTTCCCAGTCACAAATGTCTAAGAAGGGATTTCTCCTCATTTTGGAAAAATGTCCTCTTACTTTCTTCTGGGACAGGAAATTGAAATCTCCCCAACTGACAGATATTTTAAATAAATTGTGAAAAGAGAAAAACCTAACACTGCGCAAAATGGTTTATATGAGAGTGATTAGAGTTGAGCGAACACCTGGATGTTCGGGTTCAGTGGGTTCGGCCGAACTTCGCAAAAAGGTTTGGGTTCCGTACCGAACTTGACCCGAACTTTACCCCGAACCCCATTGAAGTCAATAGGGACCCGAACTTTTCGGCACAAAAATGACTGTAAAAAAGTCCTGGAAAGTGCTAGAGGGCTGCAAAAGGAAGTAAAATGATTTTAGAACAATAATCTGTCCCTTACAACAACAGCTGGAACCTGACCCTATAGAACTAGAAGATGATTTTAGAACAATAATCTGTCCCTCTAAGCAGTAGACTCTACCTAGTCCAGTCAGATAGTTCTGTAATGCAGGATGAGATGTTATTAGATCTGCAATCTGTCCCTAAAAGCAGTAGTAGTAGTAATCTCTACCTAGTCCACAATCAGATCGTTCTGTAATGCAGGATGAGATGTTATTAATATCTGCAATCTGTCCCTCACAGCTCCGGCAGCATCCTCTCCCTACACTAGTCAGAGAGCATGTGACATGCAGCACTAAGTGACTCCAGCTTATAAAGAGGCTGGGTCATATGATGCACTGGCCAATCACAGCCATGGCTGTGATGGCTTCTAAGGGCAAACCAGTGAAACGCTTGTTGATTGGCTGCCCTGCAGCTATTGAACATGCGTGATCAAATACCCGAACCCAAACTTTTTTTCAAATGTCGGGGTTCGGGTCCGGGTCACGGACACCCCAAAGTTCGGTACGGACCTGAACTTTACAGTTCGGGTTCGCTCAACTCTAAGAGTGATGTGTGGCTGCTGGTGTATCACACTTGAGGTGTAAAACTGAAAATAAAAATAAAAGCAAAACCGCGCTCACACACCTAAATGGTAACTAGATAAGTATTACCCATCTAGATATAATAAATTATATTAATAATGTTGTGAACACTACCAATGAACACCCCTAGGGGTGAAGAGAGGAAGTGTTCGCAGCTACTGAGAAAAAGTGCTATGTGCTAATAAAGTGTAATATAAAGTGGACAAATCATACACTTAGTAATACACATCACAACCAGCCTGCAAATGATGACACAATTGTGCAGAAAATAGCTGAATAAATAGCTGTGTGAATCCACTATGCAGATTCCGATCAATCCGTGAACTAAAAGTGCAAAAAAGTGTGCTAGAAAAAAGAAGAAAAAAGTATCTGTGCAAAAAAGATTCCAATTCCAGAAAATCTTCATATATGAGACCAAGTCTGAAGGGATATATGAACTAATAGTTCCAGTCGTGGTTCTCTTAAAAGTTCCAAAGATGACAGATATGAGCCTTCACCAGAAAGAACACACACAGTGGTACATCCTACTCACCGGATCAATATGATTCCCATTACAGCAGTGGTTCTCAACTCCGGTCCTCGGGACCCACCAACAGGCCAGATTTTAAGTATTACCTTGGGGAGATGCAGACTAGAACACTGCAATCACTGAGCAGCAAATGATATCACCTGTGATATATTTCAGTTATCCTGCAAACCTGGCCTGTTAAGGGGTCCCGAGGACCGGAGTTGAGAACCACTGCATTACAGGAATCGATATGTGCTGTGTGACTGAGCCTTTAATTATCCAGAGGAGATGTCCTCCTGTTTCCCAACAAATGGTGTACGGATATCAAATTGCTCACACCTACATGTGACAGGTAAACAGGATTGTAAGAGGGTACACTAGATTTTGGAAGATTCATAGGCATAGTTAATTGATCCCATAGTGTATTGCCAACATGATGAGGCTAAAGAAGACTCAAGTGTCTCATAAATACTGGTGCTTGCTAAGTTGTTCCCAGGCTACAATCACAGTGCAGTAGTAGTATCTGCCTCTAGCAGCATGACACTATCCCAGGCATTGGAGACAAACTCCAAACGGCCATGATATCTCTGTTGCAAGTATATCCACTTATCCTCCTATTTAGTGCAGTCTCCTGTGTCTCTCCTACTGATCAGCTGGCAAAATGATGTCATACAACCCAGGAGTCTTCCTTATTTTTTTTTTTTTTTTTTTAGAAACTTTATTGGTTTTTCGGTAAACAAAGCCAAACGCCAATTTAATGTATGTTTAAAAACACTCTGTGTAAAGAGAAAGATAATATACAGAGTGAAAATGTCTGAAGGGGGAGGAAGGGGGTGGGGTAGGGAAGGGGTTACCCAAGCCAGGTTTTACATGAACTGAGCAATCAATGAGCTCAGACATATCAAGCAAACAAACAAACATATATAATGCAGCTATAACATAGAGAATAATGCGCAAGAACCATAAAACATATGTCACCATAATAACAGTATAAGAGTCACTAAGAGAGCAACATGTGAGATGTGATGGTGGGCCGTGGAGTCAAGCCTAAGGGGGTATGACGATAGTCTTAGACGCCTTCTTGGTGTCAACTAGCTCGCTTAAGATATGATGCTCTGAGGCCGGTAGCACTCTGTCGATATACACTATACACAGCTCTTCAGGGAAGGCTGTCCACAAGGTTTAGGAGTGTCTATGGGAATGTTTGACCATTCTTCCAGAAGCGCATTTGTAAGGTCAGGCACTGATGTGGACGAGAAAGCCTGAATAGCAGTCTCTGCTCTAATTCATCCCAAAAGTGTTCTATTGGGTTGAGGTCAGGGCTCTGCGCAGGCTAGTCAAGTTCTTTCACCCCAAACTAGTTCCTCCATGTCTTTATGGACCTTGTTTGTACACTGCACAGTCATGTTGAAACAGGAAGGGGCCATCTGGAACTAAGGAGTGAAGCCCAACCCCTGAAAAACAACCCCACCGACACCACAACCCCCCTCCACCAAATGATTTGGACCAGTGCACAAAGCAAGGTCTATAAAGACAACAAGGAGTTTGAAGTGGAGGAACTTGACTGGCCCTGACCTCAAGCCAATAGAACACCTTTGGAATGAATTAGAGCGGAGACTCCGAGCCATTCCCATACAAATTCCTCTACCTTGTGCACAGCTTTCCCAGAAGAGCTGAAGCTGTTATAGCTGCAAAGGGTGGGCCAACTCAGTACTGAACCCTATAGACCAAGACTGGGATGTCATTAAAGTTCATGTGCGTGTATAGGCAGGCATCCCAATATTTGGTGATATTGTGTATAAGTTTGATTTTCCTGTGGAAGCGAAGTGACTTTCAGTAATAGGACAAGACCAGATCCAACTTCTCCTTTCTTAGAAGATTCAGCAGGTTGGTTTCTACATCCTTTATGGTTGGAGGAGAGGATGATGTCCACTGTTTGAGGATGGCTCTCCGAGCAGTCATATAACATGTGGCTAGCCTTGCACTGTTGTGTTGGATGGCAGGCTCAGGAGGGGAGCATCCAATGATCCAAAAAGTAAGGAATAGATATCTTTGTGGGGCCGGAGGCCGGTAACTGTTGCTAGAACATTTTGTTTTATTTATTTGGGGGAGAGAAGTAGGGGTTTTCTCAGGTAAGCACACCCTCCCGCCTACATGTCTGAGCTAAGGTAAGATGGATTCCAGGAAGTAAATGCTACATGAATCATCTGCCCTGGCCAGCTAAAAATGCTGTGGGGGCTGTTTTTCAAAGTGATTTCTCTACATAATAAAGCACTGAGACATGAATAGATGGGTGATTTTGCTTTGAATATTAAAAACTAATTAAGTAGCATTTTTGGTTTGTGGTACTCAGATGCAGTGTAGTTCCGCTATCATTTTTTGGATGGCATAAGGAAACTGAAGCAGCTCTAGGAAACCTTACAAAATGGCTTGTGGATAGAATCTCCGATGAGAACTGAAGGCTGATCCTCAACACACAAAAGACAAACTTGTATTTATCTATTCTTCTACCTACTGTATATCTGAAGGTTAGAAATCTTGCTTTATTATGTGCAGTATAAATTATACTTGCCGTTAATCTGGTGTTGTCATGTTGAAGTCCTTCAATAACAATGTAGGGTTTTCTTGCTTGTACAGTGTCCCCCGCATAGTACATTCTTGTACAGCAGAGGCAATGCTATTGACTCCTGACAATTCATCATGACCTGCTTTACAGCTTGCATGCTGCCAAACATGTTTGTTCTAATTGGACTGAACTCTGCATCTGGGCATTTTTCCAAAAAAAAAGGTGAATAGATGATGTAAGCATTTTAACATCTCCATTAAGAAAAAGTTGTGAATTATTATAACCACTTCAGCCCCGGAAGGATTTCCCAGGTTAGGACCAGAGCATTTTTTGCGATTTGGCACTGCGTCGCTTTAACTGACAATTGCGCAGTCGTGCAACGCTGTACCTAAAACAAATTTGTGTCCTTTTTTTCCCACAAATAGAGCTTTTTTTTGGTGGTATTTGATCACCTCTGCGTCATTTCTGATCACCGCTATAAACAAAAGAAGAGCGACAATTTTGCAAAAAAACACAAATTTCTTACTTTTTGCTAAAATACAAATCCAAAAAAAATATAAAAAAACATTTTTTTTTTTATCGATTTTGGCCGATTTATATTCTTCCTTTTGGTAAAAAAAATTGCAATTGTTGTTTTATTCATTGGTTTGCGCAAAAGTGGCCGCGTTTAAGGATGATGAGGGGGGGTTATTATTCTTTACTAGTAATGGCGAGGATTTTTAGCGGTACTGCGATATTGCAGCGGACATGTCGGACATTTTTGACACTTTTTTGGGACCAATGACATTTATACAGCGATCAGAAATTTAAATGTCCAGTGATAACTGTATAAATGTCATTGGCAGTGAAGGGGTTAACCTGCAGGGGGAGATCTAGGGGTTAAGTATGTTCCCTGGGTGTGTTCTAACTGTGGGGGGGCTGGGCTACCATGGGCATGAGAGATCTAACTGATCCCAGTGACAGGGATCAGTAGATCTCCCATGCCCCCACTAACAGAGCAGGGAACCGCCGTGTTTGCATCGGCGGTTCCCCGTTCTTTGCCTGTGGCCGCTCATGGCGGCTCGCCGGCGGACATCGGGTCCACCCGAGCCGTGGGCACACTCCTCAGGAGTGCGACGGGCGCACGCGCGCCCCCTAGCGGCCACTCGCAGACCGCTGCTTTTTTACAGTGATTCGTGCCCAGTGTCCACACTGCCGCCGTAAATAGACGGTGGGCAGTGTGTAACCGGTTAAGCTACTTATATTTTGCTTTTCATGGTACCTCCTTTGTCCCTTCACCATCATGCTTATAAATAAAAAAAAGGTTCCGTTCTCAATTACATACTTTATGTTAGACTATGTGATGTCTCACTGGGTTTCTGTGGTTCTCTATGCAATACAGGCTGGTGGGAGGGTCCAGCAGGGTGCTGTAAATACTTTCCCAGATAGCAAGGATAACTTGCCAAAATTTGTGGCAGTGTTGGATTGTAAATATTGTTAACTTCCTGCACATTTCCACTGGCAAGTTGTACACGTGCAGAGTACTTGAATCACAAGTTCTAGTTGACACTTTTCCAATTTGTAGCAAATTTGTGTGGCAAGTTTCTAGCAAAAGCGAAGTTGCAGTGGTGAGTCTACAGCAACAGCTCAGCAAGTCACAGCGACCCCTGTGGTGGGATGGCTATTGCACAACATAAAAGAACCAGAACTTGCAGCAGACTTGCATAATCTTTGCAAAGAAAGTTGATCTGGAGTCATGCAATGCGGACTTGCTGCAATCGTGCAACAAACTTATGACTTGCCTGGCAAGTCTAGCAATAGCTTAGCAATAGAGTTGAGCGAACACCTGGAAGTTCGGGTTCTGCTGGTCCGTCCGAACTTCGGGACAAAGTCCGGGTCCGGGTCCGGACGGAACCCGAACGATCGCACGGTCAGACGACGTTCAAGACCAAGAAAATACAACACGTTATCGGTAGGGTGGTGTCCCCAGCGACACTGAACGACTCGACAACGACATCTGAGTGGTGACGTTGAAGCGAAAACGATCTTTGAACGGTGTGTTTAAACGATGTTTAACCTTTTCACAGTTGATCTTGAACACTAAGTTCATGAGACGTGCACATGTTGAACGGTCACCTTTACACGTCCTTCAATTGTTATAAATGTTAGGTTGTGACGGTGTTTAAAACCGTTCAATAGGAACGATAGACCCTTTCATAAATGTCGTGGGACGACCTGGGAGGGTGGTCGGACATAA
>BLSH010348236.1:2201072-2236761 GCA_018402905.1 Glandirana rugosa
AAACATGAACCTCCCCCCTCCCCCTCTACTATGTCACCTTTTCTAGCACAAACCCTCCAAATCGACCCTCCAAGTACAAATTCTCTTCTCCCAACACAAATCTCCTGAAACACCACACCTATCATACACACCCAAATTTTCCCTCTTAGAACAATACCTACCCCCAGTTGCCCCCCAAATTCCTCCACCCAACACAAATCCCCATCCCCCCTCAATCTCCTCGCAGTGACCCACCACCGCCTCACATGATACCACAGTGCCCAGGACAGCCACTCCTCCTGCCCACCCCTTGTCCTGGCCCTGTGCTGGACATCCTCCATTGCCCTGCTTCCGTTATATGATCTCGGAAGGTGTCAAGGTTCCCTAGGGATCAGACTGATGTCAGCTCAGATGTGGTCCATTTTAGTGGCTGCTAGGCAGCTAGAAATAGGGGATCAGGATCCGAGGCCTGAGCAGCCCTCTCTCTGCAAATGGCATCAGCCATTTTTCACACCACTTCCGGTGAGCGGCTGATGTCTCCCACTCGGCGAGAAGAATAAGGCTTCCACCTGGTCATGGCACTGTGCGAATGCCTGGAGAGAGAGGGTGAAGGGTAGCAAAAAATAAAAGTAAGCACCTGATAAAAGCAGAATAAACGAGTCCACACAGCGCAGCTCTGTGATTAGACATCTGAACCTTCTTGGACCCCTGGCCATACAGTCTACTTTTAAGTCCTTCTGAGGATGTGCTCCTGTTTTAACTCAAGTCCGGCATCCTCCTAAACCCTCTTTATCACTGGACGCTTTATGGGAGATATTCTGTCAAACTAAGAAAGCTATCTTTTTATGACGGTAAACGCTACCCGTTGTGATCACTGAGGAATTGCAGTAATCACTTTCAGCTGGATAAAGTTGGCAGTTGTACCAAAATATATGTGGCATCTTGAGAAGATTAATCAATGTTAAATGTTTTCCTCCAGCCGCTGTACGCTTCTGCGCTCATTAGCGTGAGGCTTCCAGTCTGCATCAATTGCTTCTTCTTTTTTTTCCCGCACAGTTTCAAAAATAACATAATTGTGGTTTCTAATGCTTCAGGCAGACAATAGAGAATCCAGATGATTGCTGATTCTGGAGGGAGTCTGTTTTTTTGGACAGAGATAAATATTAAATATGCTCATGAATATAAAAAGGCTGTGGAAAAAAGTGTCGCCTAAAATGATTATATCTGAATTATAAGCGGAATTCAAAGGGCTGTAATTCAATTGTGCAGTAAGGAAAAATGAACAGTTTGCTAGTTTGTTTGCAAAACTCTTTAGTCTTTTGCATTAAAATTGTATCTAAAGCCAAAACTTTTTATTTTATTTTAGATAGAGTAGAGAGCAGTAAGAACCTCTGCTAAGCTATTATTAATCAAATTACCAGAGAGAGAGCCAGGCGGTCGTCATAGGGGCCCTTTCACGCTGGTGCACTTAAAAACATGACCTGCTTTTTTTCAAAACCGCATAATGCGTTTTTTAAGCGTTTTCAGCTTGCACCTGTGAGACATAGACATATGACTCAAAAAGCGCACCAAAAATGCAACTGCTTTGATTTTTTGATGCATTTTTTACGCATTTTCTATTGATTTTAATTGTAGGTGTATCTTTGAAAGAGGGCATCAAAGATGCAGCATGCACGAGTTTTCAAAATGCAGCATTTGGTGTGAAGAGTTCCATAAGTTTTAAAAAGGGTAACCAACACATTTCATCAGACAAGAATCTACCTTCATCAGGGGTCAAATGTAAAGGACAGTGCTTCCTACAGGAATATGAATAAAGATGAAACGTCCAATTGGTGTAAAGGGAAATCTCTTCAATGGCATACAGGGTTTTTAAAGGGTAAGTTCAACTTTTATGAAAAATGAAAGTATTAACTAACTAAAAAATATCCTGACTACCCCTCCGGACCCCACTGCATGTAGCAGCTGTGATGTCCCATGTTGCTGGTGTACCGGCCTGTACACCATATACCACAATACACAATGCCAGGGTGTCTTTATAATACTATAAGACTAACCAATGAGTGCTTGCCATTGCAAGCATTATGATGGATATTCACTCCGGGATGTATATTGCCGTGTATGGTGTACAGAAGGTAACATGGGTAGCAAGAGGCATCATAGCCGCCAGGCCTGGACTGGGACAAAAAATAGGCCTGGGCATTTTAGACTGAGCAACCCATGACATATTTTCTGGCCCCTTTCCCACTCTCCATCCTGATGGAGGTGAGGGAGGCCAGCAAAAAGCACTGGGGGCCGAAGAGCACAGGGAGGCAGAGTGCATGAGGGGTTAAAAGAATAAGGGGGGGCAGAGAGCATGGGGGCACAGAGGGCACGGGGGGTGGAGAGCATAACGAGAGATGGAGAACACAGGAGGGGCCAGAGCATGGGGGGCTGGGGAGTACTGGGGGGGCGGAGAACACTGGGGGGGGTTGAAGAGCTGGAGAGCACAGGTGGGGACCAGAGAGCATTGGAGGGCTGTGGAGAGCACTGGGGGGACTGTGTAGAACACTGGGAGGCCTGACAGCATGGGGGGGCAGAGAGCACAGAGGGGGGCTGGAGGGTACAGGGGGGGCAGCTGAAAGAAGCTTGATAGGAGGAACAGCGGGGGCTGCTGCATATAGAGGAATCAATCTCTCTATTTTTCTCCTGCAGCCTCTGAATGCCTTGAGGAGGTAGAGGAGGAGAAGTGGGCTTTCAGAGGCTGCAGGAGGAAAATAGAGAGATAGTTTCCTTTATATGCAGCAGCCCCCCGCTGCTCCTCCTATCTAGGGGCACAGGGAGCCGCACTAATTTTCTCTCTGGTCCGGTATCTCCCCCAGCTCCTCCCTCTTCATGGTCACAGGTCAGCTGACCTGTAGTTTCCACTTCCTCTGGCCAGATGGCTGAACTGAACTGGCAGCTGGCCCGGAGGCCAGTTGAGCGGTACGGCCCTAAGGAGCAGCCCGGCTGCCTTGGGCCCCACAAGAACATACGGCTCACCGGGCAAGTGCCCAATGTGCCCTATGGCCAGTCCGGGCCTGACAGCCGCTATGTGCAGCATGGCCTGGATGGGTGGCCAAGATATCTGAAGTTAGTTCACCTTTTCATTTTTGTGAGCTTACCTTTTATCCTCCCTCCTCTATCAAATGGAGAAAAAAATGTACTTTAGATAAAATTTATTTTTGTTTTTCTATTATTATTTTACTGTTTTACATTGCTGGACTACTTATTTGTGCTATTATGGGGTGTTATAAAGCTCTTCTAAAGGCAAAAGGTCTTGTTTTCACAGTTTTCCAGTTACTTGTGTGGAAAGTCCCCAAATTTTAGTAAGCCATACCAGCTAAAGAATTATAAAGGATTTTTAAACAACCTTTTGTAACCCTATTTCTGGGGGGAAGTCAATGAGATGACCCTCACCTTGCAGCATTTATAACCCCTGATGAAGTATCACCTGGTGAATGGGGGATCTTGAGCCTCCACTAAGTCAGCGTTTACAGGTAATGTATGTTATCAGAGTATTGCAATAATGCCTGGAAGCTTGTTGGTTGCAGAGAATACTTTACTTTCATGGAGGAGTATCTTTATCATGGAACAGAAAAACAGGAACTGAATAACAAACAGCACACTGTACATAGACAGAACATCCTGTGATTACATTACAATATATTTTCCATGCACATAACACTATAACACCACAGTGCCACCTGCTGGTTAGATAGGTACAATGCACACAGTACATATAGTTCACAGTATATAGTAACATTGTTGTTGCTTTTCCAACACCCCTTTGTCAAATTATATTCAGCTTCTTCTGGAAATAACTATGACATTTCTTCAATAAAGGCTCCCCTGATGGGCAGTATTGAATGTCGATAACACCTTGCTCTTGATTGTCCCTCAGTAGGTGATACTTGACATCAAAGTGTTTGGTCCTAGGATTGACCCTTTCTGATTCTGTAAGCTTTATACATCCCTGGTTGTCTTCAAAAATGGGAATTGGTTTTGACAGGTGTATCCCAATGTCCACAAAAAGTTGAAGAATCCATATCGCTTCTTGACATGCATATGCTGCTGCAATGCACTCTGCGTCAGTTGAAGATAGAACGACAGTTGATTGCTTTTGACTAGACCAACTTATGGTCCCTTCCCTATACTGGAAGAAGAATCCACTTGTGGATTTGCGGTCTTTGCAGTCCCCTGCCCAATCAACATCCACATATCCGACCAGTTTTGGATCTGATGTTGCTGGTAACCATAACTTCATCTGAATTGTTCCTTTGAGGTATTGCATCACTCTTTTAATTGTGTTCCAGTCACTGCTGCGGCTATGTCTGGTCTTGCCACAGTGGCAACATATAGCAGCTTACCGATTGCTCTGTGATACATATCATTGTTGGGTAGCAAGTTTTCTGTTTCATTGTTCTTTAGATAGCCTGGTTCCATAGGAGTTTTCACTTCCTGTGCACCTTGCATATGGAATTGTTCCAAGATTTCAGAGATTTTCTGAGATTGGTTGAGAAGATAACTTCCATCTTCTTCTCTCGCTATTTGAATTCCCAAATAGTAGCTAATGTTCCCTAGCTCTTTGATTTCAAAAATTTCTTTCAGCTTGTGAACTATCTGATTGTAATCCCCTTCTTGTTCAAAACAAGTTATAATGTCATTGACATAGATAAGGATGTATATCCATCTGTCTTCTTGATTCTTGGAGTAGAGACAGGGGTCTACTTTACTTTTTGAGAATCCCTCCCTAGTAAGCATTTTATTCACTTTCTCATTCCACATCCTTGCAAATTGTTTAAGACCGTAGACGCTCTTCTGAAGTTTACACACAAGGTTGTCTCCTTGCTCAAACTCTGGTGGTTGCTCCATGTAGAGATCTTCCTTAATGTCTCCATATAGGAAAGTAGTTTTAACATCTAGGTGTTGTACTTGCATGCCCTTCTCGGGTGCAACACTAAGAAGCGTTCTGATGGTGGAGTGTTTTACGATGGGAGCAAATGTAATCTTCACTGAATTTCTGGGAGTAACCCTTAGCAACTAGTCTGGCTTTGTATTTGTGGATATTCCCTTTTGCGTCTGACTTTACGTGGAAAGTCCGCTTACTTCCTATAGTTTTGTGGATAGGAGGGAGCTCTGTGAGTGTCCAGGTTTTATTTTCTTGAAGTGACTTTAATTCTTCTTGTGCTGCCTTTCTCGATTTATTGGCTTCACGTTTTGGTTGTTTTTCTATGTCTTCCCAGGATGTTGGTTCAAGTATGCTGTGTGACAGAGTATGACAGCTTGCAGGGTGGTATCCCCTTTGTAGTCTGAGTGGATCTTCTGATTTCAGGCAGTTCAGCAGGATCTGGTGGAACACTTGATTTAGGCATTGTGAGTTACACCTCTTGTTCTGATTCCTGCACAGGATCGTTTTGATCAACTGTTTCTTCTGATGTGCTTGGCATAGTCACTTCACAGCTTTCAGGGATCATTGTTCCTGGTGATGGTCTCTCATCAAACTAAACACTACGGCTTATTGTTACTTTGTCAGTCTTTGGGTGTAGGATCCTGTAACCCTTTGCTTGCTCACTGTAGCCTACTAGAATGCCCTCTATGGCTTTGTCCTCCAGCTTGGATCACTTTTCACTTGGAATATAGGCATATGCTTTACATCCAAACGCTCTGATGTGCCCAATGCTAGGCCTTGATCCATGCCACATTTTGAATGGAGTACTTTTAATGGCTTTTGAGGGTAGTCAGTTCTGTAGGTAGGTTGCAGTCATGACTGCTTCTCCCCAGTACTTGTGAGGTAGGTTGGCATCCGACAACATGCACCTGGCCATTTCTATAAGAGTACAATTTACAATGGGAGGGTCCCCCAATGAGGGTTTTATGGCAGCAAAGTTAAATAAAAGGTAAAATTTGGAATAAGCATACATAAAGGATACCAATTTTGGGTTTCAAGTTTCATTTAGCATTTCCACAGGTGTACACAATATGAAATATAAAACATGAGCTCTGGTTGTGCAAAAAAGGGACCTATGCATCATCATACAATGTTACTGTATTGCAAAGTGAAGGATAGCATATGATACAGCCATAGCTGCAAAGTGAAGGATAGCATATGATACAGCCATAGCTGCGTTGATTTACCAACGCGTTTCGACCTTTAAGAGGTTTCTAGGTCTTCCTCAGGGGAAAAATATCCTTTTCTACAGAAATATCAAAGGAAAAAAGACTTAAGTATTGGTTTGTTTCAATGCAGCACTTGCTTTTCTTGAGCACTTTGCATGGCTCTGTTGTCAAATCTGCTGATAGGCCTCTCTTTATAATGTCCTGTATAGCTTCTGGACTTCTGTGCCATAAACAAATACATTTGCTGTGTAGGTCATTAGAGACTATATTGGCTTGCTGATCTGTGGTGAAGTACCTGTATAGGGGATCATCTAGTTTTCCTTTTGCGAGGCATTGCTTATTGTTGTGAGTTGTGCATTCATCACCCTGGAACTTAACTGTGAGACTGTTGTTTGCAAGACTTTTCGATGATGGAAGACTGCCCTCTTGTTCAGGAACATACATCACTTTCTTTACAAGGACACTCTGCTTGCCTCCTTGTAGTGTAATGCAGTTCAGGAAGCCCTGGCCTTTAACTTTGTATGTGATGCTTTTCCCATTTGCTAGGAAAAGGTTGTATTTTGCACTGCAATGAATGTTTGTGAAGGTCTCATCGCTAGTCATGTGGCTTGTCGCACCTGAGTCTATGCACCAGCCGCATGGCTTGCCACTCTCTGTCACTTTAAAAGTGCCACTCCATGATGTGTCTGTAGTTTCCCTTGTGGCTGCTTTGGCTCTTTTTATGGATAGCTGTAGCTTTCGCTGCTAGGCTTTCCAGATAGAACAGTCCTTTTTTAAGTGACCAATCTTTTTACAGAAAAACAGGCTCTGCTTTCATTGTTGTGCTTTGAGCTTTTGTACATCTTAAGAGCTTTGTCATCATGGTGCATATTTTCTTTCCTTCTGTCATATTCATCAATTAATTTGCCCTTGACAAATTCCAGTGTACGTTACTCACTCTGGTTTTGTTTCTAAAGCGTTAATAAGAGCAGTATATGTCTCTGGAAGTCTGCAGAGGAGTAGGGCAACAATATGGTTACCTTTGATGTCCGCTCCAATGGCACTCAACTGCTCTATGATCTCTAGCAATGAAAAGGAAGGCATAAATTCCTCCATCCCTGTTGCCACACGGCATATATAAGGAGAGCTTGGGACTGTGAGTGAAGCATGCATCTGGAATGACAAGTCAAACAAGCTAAGTCTGGAACCAAGTGTATTTATTCTTATGGTATATCTCATTATGTATATCTCATTACATGCAAATCAAGCAGTAAAGTAATGCATTTTGTATTGTGTCTAACAAAATGGTAACAACATCACATGAGGACATAACAACAATAGTAATATTCACATGAAAAACCAGACTTTGTAAACCATCATATGTTGTAGGTGTAAAAACCATGGTGTTGGGAGTGTTGCAGACCAGATTGGTCAACAAGTGAATCTCAAGAATAGATAACTTGTAACTTTGGCATCTTATCTAGCTGGACACGTTTCGTGGATGTATTTCACTCTTCAGGAGCAGATGCAGGATGTGGTCTAGAAAAATGATTACAGTTAGGGAGGGATCTATCAAGAGAAAAGACAAACAGGTGGGGGACAACCCACCCACCCATACTTACAGATGGCCTCATGTTAAAGTGCATGGTGAGGGAGATGCAGGTAGGCCGGAGGTATCAGCCCTGGGAGCTGAGGTGGTAAAACCCTGGACCAAAATGGTAGAGTCCCTCAGAAAGAAAGGCAAAGAAGATCTCCCATGGATATGCAGAGATGGTAAGAGCACCGGAGCCATTGAGAATCTGTGAATAAATATACATAATGTGTGGTGATGCATGGGATATTAAAAAATATTAAAAAAATACTAATGGGTGATCAGAACCAGTTTTGGTATCAGAGGGGGTGACAGTGCTGAAAAAAGTAATGGTTTGGTGATCAACTGAATCCTATTGTGACATAGTTGAAAGAGTGTGGTGTCCCCCGAAGGGGAGGGAAAATAGCAAAAAAGAAGAAAAGTAAGGATCCAGTCACCAAGAACATAAGAATACAGACAGGGATCAGAGATCAGATGATCTCTAGCATAGCATTCATGTGGTTACACATTTGCTGGCCTTCTTCTAGACTCATCTTTGTAAAGCGTTCTTAGCAAAAAGAGCTTGCTGTTGAGACTTGAACACAGTCTCTGTAATAAAGTCCACATGCCTTTGGTTGTTTTCTCTGTTCTTATGTGGATAAGCTGGCTTTAGCCTGCCTATCTCTTCTGTCCCAGTCCTCCATCTCTCCGTTTGTGGGTCTGTCTGTATTCAGTACTTGCCATATAAGTCATCCTTGTTCAGAATAATTTCTAGTTTAAACTTCCATAGCTGGTAATTGGCATTGTTCAGCTTTGCTATTGCAAACTTCATATCTGAACCACTTGCCATTTTTCAAGAGCTTGTATACAGTTCTCACAGATTCTCTGTAGAATTATTTCCAGTGCCTGGGCTAAGCTTGCAGTATCCTCTTCACTGCCCGAGTTCTGCTGCGTGCCTGCTGGGTGCCTGCTCGGAGCACTGGAACCCATAACCTGTTATCAAAGTATTGCAATAATGCCTGGAAGCTTGTTGGTTGCAGAGAATACTTTACTTTCATGGAGGAGAATCTTTATCATAGAACAGAAAAACAGAAACTGAATCAAAAACGAGTTCACACTGGACATAGACAGAACATCCTGTGATTACATTACAATAGATTTTCCATGCACATAACACTATAACACCACAGTGCCAAAAATAGATAAATACTTTGGAATGTCTACTTTACAAAAAGGGGTCATTTGGGAGATATCTGTACTTTCCTGGCTTGTTAGGGTCTCAAGAAATCACCATAGCTTGTAGACTCTAACTTTCACAAAGACCAAATAATATACATGAATTTGGGTTATTTTTTTACCAAAGATATGTAGCAGTATAAATCTTGGCCAGAATTTATGAAGAAATATTACAAAATTTGCAAAATTTTATAACCGAAACAAAGAAAAATGCATTTTTTACAGAATTTTTGGTCTTTTTTCATTTATAGCGCAAAAAATAAAAAACCCAGCGGTGATTAAATACCACCAAAAGAAAACTCTATTTGTGGAAAAAAAAAGGACAAAAACTTCATGGGTACAGTGTTGTATGACTGAGTAACTGTCATTGAAAATGTGAGAGCACTGAAAGCTGAAAATTTGTCTGGTTAGGAAGGGGGTTTAAGTGCGCAGTGCGTAAGTGGTTAAAAAAGGCATGGGGTCCCCCCAAATCCATACCAGACCCTTATCCCAGCATGCAGCCTGGCAGGCCAGGAAAGGGGGGGGGGGCGATCGCTCGTCCTCCTGAACCGTACCAGGCCACCTGCCCTCCACATGGGGGATGCTTTGGGGCAGAGGGCTCTGTCCCCTTAACCCCAAAGCACATCCCCATGTTGATAGGGACAAGGGCCTCTTCCCCACAACCCTAGCCGGTGGTTGTGCAGGTCTGTAATGCATTCAGGGGGACCCCATGACGTTTTTTTTATTTCAGCATGGAGCTCCATGAGAAAGAGACCCGAAAGAGTCTGGTATGGATTTGATGGGGGACCCCCACTGCATTTTTTTCACAATTTTTTTATTGCCAGCAATGTTTTTTTTTTTTTTTACATTCAGCTGTCAGTGGGGTACCCTGCTGATGAGCTGTTAAGGACGCAGCGGCCCAGCTTCCCGTCCGGCTACTTAACAACCCAGCTAATATTAAAGATGCTGGTGGCCGCTGGCTCCAAAAATGTGCACCAGACATGTGTGAGCCTGTAAAAACAAAGTGCAGTGCTAAACAAATAAGTAAAGTACACTATGTGTATATGACATACCAAAATAAGTGCAAATGGTAAACAAGCATCAATAAAGTGCAAACTGTGCAAAAGTTGAATACTATAAAAAAAACTAGAGCCTCATATGCAGTCTTATATCATAAATGAATAAAGTGCTCTTGTGCAAAATTTTCATATAAACTGGACTCCACATTCCAGGGTATGTAAACTTATGAGCACAACTGTATCTCTCCTGTGTCCTCAGGTGATGCCCACCAGGGGTCAGCAGTAAATCAGGGTAAGGAAGAACCTCAGTGCAGAAGTGTATACAAGACAAAAATGCTTCACATAGCGAGATATCGTTCTCAGCCTTTGGTCTATTAAATATTTGTGCATTACATAAAAATTGGCAGAGTTCTAGCCGCGAGTGTGGTAATCCAAACAGATAAAAACAATCCTCAATCTCCAAGCGCCGATCGCACATTCGCAATTTCTGACGAATACGCACATACACTACTGTGCTTGCATGGTCGGCGCTTGAAGATTGGGGATTGTTTCTATCTGTTTTTGGTAAGCCTCCATTTGCTTATGGTGATGGGTGTCACACTTTGGGTTGCATGATCATAATTCCCAACACTCTTTTATAAAACTTTTCAGATGTAATCCAGTTTATATGAACTTTTTGCACAAGAGCACTTTATTAATTTATGATATAAGACTGCATGGCCTTTTGCAGAGAAAATTACAAGACATGCCTTCTGTTGGGGATACAGGTGTGCCTTTCAAGTGATCACAGTCAGCATTGGAAAAAGAACAGATGCAGCTGCAAAAGGGCGACACTGGAAAGAGAAAAGCCTCCGGTAGGCCTCCAGGCTTGCTGTTCTTGGAAGGTTATTGGGACATAAGTCTGCTAATAAGAAATGACAGCAGAATAAATATATAAAGTATGAAGTGGTATCAGATGGCCAGCTTGATCAGACCTAGAGGATATGGACCTTCTGCTCCTAACTGTGGGATTTTTAAAGAGATGCTAACCGAAGTTCATCCTTATGGGTAAAGGAACAAGGGCTTGGAAATATAAGCAGGCATCTTTTGTCATTCTCAGCCTCCACTTCTAAAAAAAACTAAAGGCCATCAAACTTTCATGCTGATCTAAAAGTCTTAAACACTTGGGCCCTTGGGCATCCGAGGTGCACTCAAAAAACATAATCTAAGTACTTTGGGAGCACCTCATATGTTGAGGGCTTCCTTATCTGTCCTGAATGCTGTTTATTGCAGGAAAGTGTCAACTATTTTTTTTTTCAGGGAAATTATTTTTATTTTATATTAGTTTATTATTTAGATATCTATTAGGTCGGTCTATCTGTCTATCTGGATATCTATCAATCTTTCTATCTTTTAATTGCACAAGATAGATAGATAGATAGATAGATAGATAGATAGATAGATAGATAGATAGATAGATAGATAGTAGAGCTGCATGATTAATCGTATTAAAATCGCAATCTCGATCCACCCCATTTTTTAGTGCAGTGAATGGGATCCGACTCAGCGCGACTTTAATAAAAGTCAGTGCAAGTCGCCTGAAGTCTTTTCTAAGTCGGAGCGACCTGAGTCTCTGGGGAGACTGCCAAGTCTAGGCAGAGAGAAAGAGATACAATGTTAATTACTTCAAAGGAATGAACTCTGAATGAACTCCATGTATAGACGTTTAGTTTAACCATTTAAAGACTAAATCTTTTCTGCTGCTTAAAAATAAAAATCCATTATTTTGTGCTAGAAAATGACTTGGAACCCCCAAACATTATATATATTTTTTTAGCAGAGACCCTAGAGAATAAGATGGCAGTTGTTGCAATATTTTATGTCACACGGTATTTGAGCATCGGTCTTTCAAACACAATTTTTTGGGAAAAATGACCCTTTCAAAAAACTAAACAGTGCTGTTAGCTCAATTTTTTTGTATATGTAAGATGTTACGCCGCGAGAATCGTGAGAGAATTGTGATCTTTATTCTAAGCAAAAAAATTGTGATTCTCATTTTGGCCAGAATCGTGCAGCTCTAATAGATAGATAGATAGATAGATAGATAGAGATATGTAGCACCCTGGTCTTAAACAGGGCTGCTCACAAATTTAGTCCTGCTAGGTGGTAACTAGCCTGACTAATTGTTAGGATTGTCCACGGACTTTTGCCCTAAACCTGAATTTGGTGCGCCTCTCTCTTTTGCCACTAGACGGCATTGCCTCCTGTGGCATTAGAATGACAAGGGCATAGTGAATTTGGGTTAGGAGTGGATAGGTTGTCCCAGCCAATTGGTAGAAGCCTCTTTGACCCCATGACCTGCTGGGAGAGCTTATTTAATTGGGAGGAGTCAGGTGATCGGGTTCTGTGCTGTCTGGGTCGACGTGTGTTGTATTGCTCTCGGCTGAACCCTGAGGCCTATCCGGGAGCACCTGGCTGCTAGGCGGTCTGAGGCCTATCTAGGATTGTGAGGCCTCAAGCTTGGGGCTTCAGGTCGGAAGCCCAACCAAGTTACAGAGGTTCAGCTGGAAGGGGAACCAAGTTGACGCCAGAGGCAAAGTACAAGCAATCGCCATAAGGGACGACCACTCCTGTTGCCAGAGGCAAGGGAGGACCAAAGCCAGAGGTAAAGGGGAAACAGATGCCACCAAGGGTTCAACCACTCCTGTTATCAGAGGCCAGTGTATTGGAAGTCAGAAGTACCAGAGCAGCCTTTTTCAGTAGCCGGGGATGGTGAAAAAGTGGGAAAGCTTCAGCAGAGTGCCAAGCCAGGGACCCAGGGGGTTAGTATGGGTGAAGCTTCAGGAGAATACAGTGGGTTAGCTATGGAACAGCTCAGGAGACTCAGAAGTCTAAAGGGAGACGGGGGAGCTCAGTGAGTGAAGATCTACAGTAAGAGACTGTGAGATGTGAGAGACGATCTACAACGGTATACTGTGAGTTACGTGTGCAGATCTATGTTTGACTTGTTGAAAGTTCAGTTGCTATAGGAGAAAGCAGTTCTACAAAATACAGTTGTTGCATCCAGCTTAAAGGCCCTCTACCTGTATAGCTGTCTGCCTATTACTATTTATATCTGAGGAGTCTGTGAATTGCTTTTGCATCTGCCTAAGGGTGTCCTGGCCCTAACCCTCTCTCCCTCCAGTTCTTGTTAAGAAACAATAAATATCTTTTTTTCGAATTCAAAAAGTGACTGGCGCCCATGTCCACCAATGTCCGCTAACCATGTCAGAGTCGGTAGTAGACGACCACCCTCCACCATCTTCCGCTGCCTCATGGTGTCTGATGCTTGCAGGAAGTGCTGAGACTCTTCCCTCGTTTCCAGATAAACTGGTGCCAACAGTACATATAAATAGACTTGTTCCCGGTCATGCTGCTGTAACCCCTTGTTTGAAGGATGGAAACTTGCAGACATGCCGATGCTAGCAGGACTTGTTCAGACATGCCGACCTTTCTGGAGGTTGCCGGTAGCAACAGTAAATTTAGTAGCCACTGTCTTCCTGAAGTGAACACTTTTTGCACAGTCCCGCCCGCAGCCACCCACAGGCTTACCCCGATTAACCACACAACAGGCACACTTTACTGTAAGCAGGAGTTTGGAGCAAAAGTTTGTGATGCCCAGCTGGGCATATTTGTAATCCAGTGGGTAATGTCCAGCATTTGCAGGACGCTGGACATATTTGCAATCCATGGGCGTGAGCGCCCGCTATGGTTGCCACGGGTGATAACACATAGTATAAAGTCACTGAATTGTAGAATTAGTGTAAATATCCACCCCAGTGCTGATTGGGGCAACTGGGAATGCAGACAACAATAATTAGCAATAGATCCTGCAGGTTGCTATGGGCAATGGCACTTACTACTTCCTTGTACTGAAATCACATAGGTCCTTTCCCGGGTTCAATCCTTGCTAACATTTGAACAATTCCCTGGCTCAGTTCACTTCGGTTGCTAGGGGTAACGACTGGCAGAATTACGTGAATCAGGCGAATTACCGATCGAGCCCCCAAATGTAGCAATTATCCCCTTGGGGTTTGCTGAATGTAGTGGTTTTTACACTGCCCTCAATCACACTTTTCCTTTCTTCCAGAGTCATGAAACAGGCTGGTACTTTGTTTTGTTTTTTGTTTTTTTATTAGGGGATTGAACTTGGATAGAAATTGGGATAGTTGTGGGACGCCCAGTGGATTGATTCCAACTTGAATCAGACCATCTATATACACATCCTGTATATACACTCCTTCTCTTCCTCCAGCACACACTTGCTTCTTTACAACTCCTGTTCCACTCTCCTGCACAGACTTGATTCTCAATGACTCCTGTTCCACCATCCTGCACAAAACTTGGTTTCTGGCCTAGCTAGCACATGGTGAGGTCTGCTGTTATTTTGGCATGGCTTCCAGACCACCCATTATAGGCAGAGACCGCAGGCCCCCAAAGTTTAGCAATGTACATAGTGTGCTAGCTAGCCTGAAGGACTACTGCTCCTAGCCCATCTTCTTCCAGGTCCTGCAAGTCCTCCTGGCTGCAGCAGCCCTCTCCACTGCCACGGTGACACCACAGTTCCAACTGGCTCTTGCAACCCTCTCAGACTCTCTCACCCCAGTGTGCTCCAGTGTGCCTCTTCAAGCTTTCCAGGGTGTGCACCACTCACCGACTCCTGACACCTGCAGTTCCTCTCCTGGAAATCTCTCTGGCAGTACTCTCTCCCACTGTCCCCTCCCTCTCTCTCCTTGTGCCTCTCCTCCAGGATCTCACTCTCCTACTGGATGCACCTGAGCTCTCCCAGGCCGAGGTCACCCCCCCAGACTAGGGGCTCACTCCAGGCCATCACAGTCTTCGCATTGCTACATCTGCATCTCTTCCACCCAAACTCTCCTTCCAGACTGGGCTGACCCCAGGTATTTAAGGAGGCCTGCCCCCTGCCAATCCAGGTTGGGGATTGGTCAGAGCTCCTTAACATGCCTCAGGAAGCTTCACCTTCTTTTTCCCACCCTTTCTTCTAGAACTTTCTGGAACAGAAAGGAGGGGTTACCAAGGGGTGTCACTACTTGCATTCACCAGTCACTCCCTAGGCCACTCCCCGACCCAGAATCAAAACAATCAGGCCTGGCTTCCAGTCAGGCCTGACTAAATTTACCTCACCTAACACAAAAATCTCTCTCTAAGCACCTATCTATGGTAGAGGGTGCTACATTCAGCTATTTGCTTGGAGTTCAGCTTTTAACCATTTGATTGGCCTGGCAGGACAGGACTGGGCCCTCTGTTGAATTTAGTACACAATGTTCAGCCTTATATCATGCTACTCAATATGACAACACCATAAAGATAAAGCAGGGTAATGAAAATGTTGTAACCTTCATTTATTTTTGATTGTAAATATTCCTCGAGCTATCGATTTCTCTTTCTTTTACCTTGTAATGCTTTTAATATAAGGTTTCATTGACCTTCCAGCTTATTCTGATCAATAAGAATTTTCTCTAGAGGATAAGAAACAAGGTGATATTCAACAATAATAACGGAATGAAATGGAAAAGGCTTAAAGATATTTTCAATGGTGGCTGCTCATATTTAAGCCGTATAGGGAATTATGTTGACTTGATATATGACAGCAAAGGCAATCTGAAATGTGTAAACTCAGCTCCTTCTCCTTAAAGAGGAGCTCCAGGCTCCTGTAGAAAAAAATGAACAGTCAGCAGCTACAAATACTAAACCCACAACAGTAAAATCATTCTGTATATGCAGTAAAGCATGCTTGTTATAGTCACTGTGGAACCTAAGGGGTTATTCCTCCGCATTGTGCAAAAAGGCTGTTTGATCCTGTCTTCTCTGATCCTCCCCTTCTTCCACTGTCCCCAATCCATCTCCTGATAGTACAGAGCCTTGGGGACACTGCACATGCTCAGTTTGGAGTGTATTGCTAGAGTTTTTTTTTTCTTGGGAGAGTGCATGTGATTAGTACAGGGCCAATCAGCACTGTCCAGACAGATGGTCAGGGGTCCTGCAGCCTCATAGGACAGTCAGAGCAGAATGAAAACTCCTCCTACAAGCTTTAACTGGACACGGATAGAAGTCACAAGACTGCTATATACTGCTGATGAGAAAAGTTATTTAGCAATTTATATTTACTTAAACTGTTACATATCTGTATTCTGTGTACTGTGGGAGAGCACATAGTGAATGCAGGCTCCTGGGTTTAGTAACACTTTAATAATAGGACACTTACCTGTCCAGGAATCCAGTGGTGTCTTCACCCAAGCCGATTTTCACAGTGGCTTCACAGCCAGTTCCCTATTGCGCATATATGAAGAATGCTGCACTCTCTGATTGGGCCGGCTGCAGGGGAAGGAGAAGGGAGGCCAAAGTTCTGGCTGTTTGCGGCGACCTGCATTAAGATAAAAAAAACTTGTGTGCAGCAGCTCCCCTAATACTTACCAGATACCCATCTCGAGCCAGTGATGTGCACAAGAGTCTCGGCAGCAGTGAGCGCCATTGGCTTTCGCTGCTGTCAAAGTCAGTGAGCCAATGAAGAGAGAGGAGGGGGGCGGAGTGTCATTAGTACAGTCACAGTGCATTTTTTTTTTAACACTGATCGCTGTAATAATGTCACTGGTTCCAAAAAGTTTTAAAAGTGTCACTTACTGTCTGATTTGTCCGCTGCAATGTCCCAGTCCCACTAAGAAAAAAAATCTCTGATCGCCTCCATTACTAGTAAAAAAAATAAAAATAAATAAAAATTCCATAAAAATATCCCATAGTTTGTAGACGCGATAACTTTTGCACAAACTAATCAATATACTCTTATTGGGACTTTTTTTACTAAAAAATATTTAGCAGAATACATATTGGCCTAAATTTATGAAGAAATTAGGTTTTTTATATTTTTTATTGGATGTTTTATAGCAGAAAGTAAAAAAGATTCTTTTTTTTTCAAAATTGTCAGCCTATTTTTGTTTATAGTACAAAAAATAAAAACCACAGAGGTGATCAAATACGACCAAAAGAAATCTCTATTTGTGTGAAAAAAAAGGGGTACAGCGTCGCGCGACCGCACAATTGTCAGTTAAAGTAACGCAGTGCCGTATTGCAAAAAATGGCCTGGTCAGGAAGGGGGTGAAACCTTCCAGAGCTGAAGTGGATAAAGTCTTTTTTTTTTTTTTAACTACTTCAGCCCCGAAAGGATTTAACCTCTTACTGACCAGGCAATTTTTTGCAATATGGCACTGCGTTGCTTTAACTGACAATTGCGCGGGCGTGCGACGCTGTACACAAATAAAATTGATGTCCTTTTTTTCACACGAATAGAGATTTCTTTTGGTGGTATTTGATCACCTCTGCGTTTTTTATTTTTTGCACTATAAACATAAGATAAATAAGTGTGACAGTAAAATTTTCTTAAAAGTCCTTAAAGTGTTACTAAACACTTTAGTGTTCAGTCTGTCTGTATCAGTCTATATATGTAGCATAATCAGTCTGTATATGCAGTAAAGCATGCTTGTTATACTCACTGTGGAACTTAAGGGGTTAATCCTCTGCATTGTGTAAAAAGGCTGTTTTATCCTGTATGCATGGGCGTCCGCAGAACATAGTACAGACTGCAGACATAGTACAGGAGATGGTCAGAGACTGTGGACATAGTACAGGAGACGGTCAGACACTGAGGACACCGAGGACATAGTACAAGAGACAGTCAGAGACTATGGACATAGAACAGGAGATGATCAGACACTGCAGACATACTACAGAAGATCGTCAGAGACTGCAGACATAGTACAGGAGATGGTCAGAGACTGTGGACATAGTACAGGAGACGGTCAGACACTGAGGACATAGTACAAGAGACAGTCAGAGACTATGGACATAGAACAGGAGATGATCAGACACTGCAGACCTACTACAGAAGATCGTCAGAGACTGCAGACATACTACAGGAGATGGTCAGAGACTACAGACATACAACAGGAGATGGTCAGAGACTGCAAACATAGTACAGGAGATGGTCTGAGACTGTGGACATGGCACACAAGACGATCAGAGACTTCATACATAGCCCAAGTGGATAAGGACCTAGTGGGAAACCCCCGATCCAATCCCTGATTCCAGGGGGGGGCAATTGCCCCCTTGCCCCTATCTGCGGACGCCCATGCCTGTATGCATAGATCTTCCCCTCCCTGCACTGTCTATCTAGGGAAGGCCAGCTTAACACAGGCAGGGTAGTCCTCCTGCAAATGCCCAGTTGTGTCTTTTATGCTGGAGAGAACACTCAATTTTTCTCAGAGATTGCTAGGTCACATGATATTGACATCATACATGTGGGCGTGTATAAAGGCTGTAGTGGAAATCTCCTCCTACCTGAACTCTCAGCACTAGAGAAACTGTGCAGTTTATCACTGACCGTGGTATACAGAGCATCCACAAAGGTATATAGTGGCAGTATTTTAATGTAAAAAGAAGATTTATAAGCTGTGGGCACTGTGGGGGGGGGGAGGCAGATGAACTTTTTTCATATTACTGGGTTTAGTAACACTTTAAGAGGTTAATGCCAATGTACATGAGCTGCAGCACCTCACAGACTGAACAATATCTGTAGAAATGTAAGGAGAAATACAGATTGCGTTCTCCTCGCAGCGCACAGTATCCTTTTATATTCCAGAGCTTGAAAACACAAGCTCCGCACCGGTCTTTTATCCGTCCAAAAAGCACAGTACTGAAAATGTCACAAAAATAAATAATTCAATCTGGAAAAAGTTTATTTGAACTGGTCCCAGTTTGGCGTGTTGTGTTCCTTTTCATATAAACAGAAAACGGCAGAGCAGATTCTGGTGCAGACATGAAAGATGGATGTTCAGGTGGACAGCAAATGTTTGTTTCTGCCTGCCAGAATCGTGTTTGTAACTCAGTGTGACAGCGCGCTCCATACGCCTGACATCTGCTCAGCAGACCGAGCTCATTCTCTCTCTGAAGACCGGACGTGTAACACTGAACGCTTGTTCGGATTAGTAAATGTACATATAGAAAATGAATATTGTCTTAAGCTGACAGGGTTCTGGCAGGGCCAGTTCAAGGATCAGCTCACATAAAAGTGATATTTTAGATACAGGTTTAGTCGGGTGGGCTATGTCAGACCCTGACGTCTAATATGTCTTGGATTCTCCAATAGTGAGATCTCCCTGCTATGAATCGCGACGATCTTCCTGTCCACCTGGGAGTTTTGGGTATCCCACTCACCTTCTTGTGTTCCAGCTCCTCCTCTTCCAGTCTCTTTAACCACTTCAATCAGTGGCGGCTGGTGAAGTTTTAGGATGGGGGGGCGCTAGACCCCTTCCTTTTTGACCCCTCCCTCTTCTCAGCCCCACCCCTTATAGAATCCACCCACTCTGTCCCCTGTATTCCGCCCATAGTGTCAGGAGTATACAGCCCAGCATCGCAGGATAGGGTATATAGCCCAGCATCACAGACATGGTATACAGCCCAGCATCACAGACAGGGTATACAGCCCAGCATCACAGATTGGGTATACAGCCCAGCATCACAGGACAGGGTATAAAGCCCAGCATCAAAGATAGGGTATACAGCCCAGCATCACAGACGGTATACAGCCCAGAATCACAGACGGTATACAGCCCAGCATAACAGATTGGGTATACAGCCCAGCATCACAAACAGGGTATACAGCCCAGCATCACAGATAATCATATGCATTTTTGCCGTGTTTGAAAAAAAAAAACAAATTCCAACATCAGCAGCCCTGCTATGAAAAAAAAATATCTTTTCTTATATTATAATAAATATTATACTACCAACTGACAATCTACAATATATGTGTACATCCATTGGTGAAGAACAAAAACCATTCATGAATATCAAATTCTACCCCAAACTATGTTTAAACATATCAATATTATCTTTAGGATTTAGGTAGGTTGATCCATCAATACAGAACTAGGCAAAGTCATACACCTCTTAAAGTAATATTCCACTGGCTGCTTCAAATGACAAGGATTCAAGAGCTGAAATCAATATTGATGTTCAATATTGTTTATTAAAAGTCTATATAATTCCCATGAATCCAAAATATATTTGTGGTGATCTTCATATTACCCTATCAAAGGAGTAGAGTTGGGTCCAACATCCCCTGCTTCAGTTTGCGCTCACACATCACAAAAGTTCGGACCCAAACTCCTAACCCTATTAAAGTCTATGCTACCTGAACTTGAAAAATCAAAAGTGCCCATTTTAAAGGCTTATACGCAAGTTATTGGCCATAAAAATGGTATGGGGGCCTGGGTACTGCCCTGGGGGACATGTATCAATGCAAAGAAATGTTTAAAATAAGATTGTTTTTACAGGAGCAGTGATTTTAATGATGCTTAAAGTGAAACAATAAAAATGAAAAATTCCTTTAAATATAGTGCATGGAGGGTCTCCTTAGTCTGCCTGTAAAGTGGCGCATCTGTACTGTGTTTAGAACCTGCTGCAGCAAAACTGATATTTATAAAGGAAAAAAAAATGACATTTAAATTGCTGGCAATACAATACCAAAAATGTTTTTTAAAAAAGGCGTGGGGGTCCCCCTCCCCAATCCATACCAGGCTCTTTGGGTCTGGTATTGATTTTAATGGTAACCCCACACCATAAGAAAAAAAGAAAAAGAATGGTGTGGGGTCCCACCAACATCAATACCAGACCCTTATCAGATATATAGAAAGCTCTGTGCAGCACACAGTGCATCATGGGGCGATCGGCGGGCGAACATCCTGCCAAGTGCCCCACAAATTCGGGTGTTCACCAAACAGGCAATGTTCTTGCCAAGCTTTTGCTCGGCTCAAACTGTTCACCCAACTCTACAAAGGAGACATCAGCTCCATGAAATATACAAAAAACTAAAAAAAATAAACACAATTGTGGGGCTTTGTGTATGCCTCCATTACTAATACAAAACTTGTTAAAAAATACCATAAAATGGTATTGATACAAACATTAAAAAGACATAAGAACAATTTTCAAAACCATTATTACATCCCTGATTTTTTTTGAGGTTGTATACAGCAACCAGTACGATAATGCTTAGTTCGGGGTGCACAATGGTCGCTGTTAGTATGGTCTACGCGTTTCGTGGAATGTCCACTTCTTCAAGACCTCGAATATTTTCCAAAGTAATTACATATCAAACTAGGTCCAAGCAGTAGTGCTTGGACCTTGAAGAAGGGGAGATACCTTGAAAGCTTGTCCTGAAAAATTGTATGTTCATGCAAATAAAAAAAGTATCACAGACAGTACTCATTTTTCTCTGGCACAATTGCACTAATATGGCTACAATCACTTCAAGCATATCGAGCTAAAAATAAATAAAACGTTTATAAAGTTAGTACTCCATATTCAAAAAACAACTTTATCATGCTGTATAAAAATATAGGATTCTACCTCTAGAGAGGAGAGGGAAACCGGAACAAAAAAACAAAAAAAAATCTATATTTGTTTTGTTTTGTTCCTGTTTCCCTCTCCTCACTAGAACTAGAATCCTCGCTGCACCATATTATTATACAGCATGATACAGTTTTTGAGTGTGAAGTACTCACTTTATGTTTTGTTCATTTTTAGAACTCGGACCTTGCATTACTAGAGGAGGACACACTGGGAGGTTATTAAGCCATAATATGCAAGTATGAAAATAACTCCATGCATATTCAGTTCTACTTTAAATACACTATATTGTCAAAAGTATTGGGATGCCTGCCTTTACACGCACATGAACTTTAATGGCATCCCAGTCTTAGTCCGTAGGGTGCAATATTGAGTTGGCCCACCCTTTGCAGCTATAACAGCTTCAACTCTTCTGGGAAGGCTGTCGCAAGGTTTAGGAGTGCCTATGGGAATGTTTGACCATTCTTCCAGAAGCGCATTTGTGAGGTCAGGCACTGATGTGGACGAGAAGGCTTGGGTCGCAGTCTCCGCTCTAATTCACCCCAAAGGTGTTCTATCGGGTTGAGGTGCAGGCCAGTCAAGTTCCTCCACCCCAAACTCACTCATCCATGTCTTTATGGACCTTGATTTGTGCACTGGTGCACAGTCATGTTGGAACAGGAAGGGGCAAACCCCAAACTGTTCTTGCAAAGTTGGGAGCATTTAATTGTTCAAAATGTCTTGGTATGCTGGCGCCATAAGAGTTCCCTTCACTGGAACTAAGGGGCCAAGCCCAAACCCTGAAATACAACCCCACACTATAATCCCCACTTCACTAAATGGTTTGGACCAGTGCACAAAGCAAGGTCCATAAATACATGGATGAGCAAGTTTGGGGTGTAGGAACTTGACTGGCCTGCACAGAGTCCTGACCTCAACCTAATAGAACACCTTTGGGATGAGTTGGAGCCAGGCCTTCTTGTTCAACATCAGTGCCTGACCTCACAAATACACTTCTGGGCCCCATGATTAGTGTCAAGGGGAGGAATAGTGCCCAATTGTTGGTGTCAATGCATACCTCCCAAATTTTTGAGATGGGAACGAGGAATACCTATTGTTAAAAGTATTTAGGCATAGAACACACCTCATGTCACACCCCTTAAAGGCAAATGATTCAAGAAATGATTAGTTAAACCCACAAGTGCTTTTTTACCACTACTATTCCTCTATACTGGCTATGAAATTTACAAATGCAGCAATTTAGAAATTGGATGAAAGGTTTAGCACTGGAAAACACTTTTTGAAAGATAAATAGTGCATTTTATATACAACTATATAGATCAGACCAAAATGAGGGACAAATGATATAGAAAAAGGGACAGAGGGACTTTGTTCCAAATCAGGCAGTGACGGCTGGTGGGCATTTCATTTGGGGGGGTGGCACTGCCAGCATCCCCCCCCACCAGGGGCTGTTTGCGGCACTGACAGCACCCGCATCCCCCCCACACCCTCCGCACTGTCACTTACCTGTGGATGGAGGTGTGGGGAGCGTCCGGGAATGGTGGCCAGAGGTGCGGGCCGGAGGTCCAGGGAGCGACGGCATGGAGGTCCGGGGAGCGGCGGCAAGGAGGTCTGGGGAGCGACGGCATGGAGGTCCGGGGAGCGATGGCCCTCAGGTATAGGTAGTGGCGGCCCGGAGGTCCGGGGAGCGGCGGCTCCGGTGTCCGCTCCTGCGTTTCCTACTGTTCTCTTCCTGTTCCTAAATGCCAGGCATTCAATAAGATCACCTGATGCATAGGCCAATCGGGAAACAGGTCTCACAGACCTGGCTCCTGATTGAAGGGGAGGAACGGTAGTTTGAAAAGCGCAAAAATGTATTCACTATGGTCACACAATTGGGTGGGATCGGGGCTATTTTGAAGCCTAAAAAAAAAACACTCACTCCTGCCCCCACCATAGGAATCCATGTGTCCGGCTTCCTGAAGGGGGGAGACGCCCATGCGCCCTTAATGCACGGGCCGCCACTGAAATCAGGGACAGTCCCTCAAAATCAGGTGAGAGCTGTGTCAATGGGAGGAATAGTGCCCCAGGGGCCAGTTAAAGGCAAGCAAAGATCCATATCAAGCCCACGGGTTGCAAATTGGGGACCGCTGTTCTAGAGAGATACTGCAAATCTTTAAATGACACAGCAAGCATGTAAAAATGTGAAAGTCCATAATTAAAAATACATTTAGGGAAACTTTAAAATGAGTCACGGAAGTGCTATAGGCCCTCCAAAAAAACTTTACCAAAGTGAATTCCACATTCACTTCCTTAATAGTGAAAATGTATATTATATTAATACACACATTGAAAGCAGAGGTTTCATTTAAAGCCCAATTATAGTTTTTAAATGATCTAAAAGGATTCCATAAGCAGTCAAAAGATATCATTTAAGATGCTCACATTGGTAATGAGGCTAATTGATCCCCAAATGGCTGACCCAGTATTAGTCTGCAAAGAAGACTAATGTTCTCTATGTGGAAGCAGTGATCTCTCTACAGTGGTCCAAGTCCAACACACCCCTTGCTGAGTCATAGGTAAAGCTCTCCAATCAGCTAAGTTCACACTCCCTGCTGATTAGACAGCTCTAATCTTGAGGAGTGTGGGTCTGATGCTAATGGATCACCGTTGAAGATCAATTAACCTTGTTATAAATGTAAGAATATTAAATTGTATAAGTTGGCTGCTCATTGAATCTTTTTAGCTCATAAACGACCTTTATATCACCCACCCATGTATACTAGCACCTTATTGCTGCCATGCCAGAACAGGTTCTTATCAGTATTAGAAGAGGCCAATGCTGTCACGAGGCTGGGATATGCTGATACAGATGCATTTCAGTCTGCATACTTCCAGATATAGTCTAACAGTATTTAAAGAATGTGTGTCAGTGCCAGGAGTTAATGCTTGCCATGTCCTTTGTTACAGAAATAGAAAATGTTCTTTATATAATGTGCACCTGTAGCTAGGTGCTTGGCTAAGAATGAAGAGACAATGGCTGCAGCTGTGTAGCTGCTGCCCTGCAATGCTGAACTGGTTTACAGCTATATCAGCAAGAGGAGGGAGCTGCTGAGCCGGAAGACTGAGTCAGGTATCACTGCACTTTGAGAACTGTAGTCCAGAGGAGAAAGATTTTATGCCAAGGTCAAGGGTCAGGCTCGAAGACCAGTAGCTATAGCTGTAGAGAGGCCCCACCAACCAGCAGGATAGGTATACAAGCAGGTCACCCTGGTAGATGATGCAGACTCACCCAAGGTGCAGGGTCTAAGCAATAACTGGTATTCACCAAAGCCGCTGATGGTGGAGATGGGTTTTGCTGCATGTCAGTACCAGGTCGCGGTCCTCAGGATTGCCCCACTAGGAGGCGAGCAAGCCGGGGTCAAGTGGCAGATATAGCAGGTTGGGATCAAGCAGAAGCCTAGTCTATAAACAAGCCAAAGGTCAGTAACAAGTGGTTGCAGGTTGGAATCAAGCAGAAGCATTGTCAAAGAACAAGCCAAAGGTCAGTAATGAGTGGTAGCGGAGATACAGATAGCAGCAGGAGTAACAAGAGCAAGATATTGGCTAAAGAAAGTACAATAATCCGGCAAACAGGAGGTGCAGAGACAAGGCTTAAATCAGGAAGTTCGTGGGAGGAGCAAGGAGTTCAAGATTCAGGAGAAACAATGCACAAGGCAGGATTGTCCAGTGGATCAGTCAGAGTGCTGTCCAGCATCTTTGGTGGCTTAGGAAGAAGAGACATTGCCAGACACAGCAAAGGTTGCAGGTTGAGACCTGGGTCCTGACACTCTACTGTAATCAAGAGCTTTTGAACTGCATTTCCCAGGGGGAGACTGGCAGGAGGAGGGATTTTCCCAGGTTGTACAGGACTTTATCTTGTCGTGAGGGAGACCGGAGAGTGCATATCACTGTCCAGGGTGTACGATTACTGCTGCATATCAGCGGTCTGAGCGGGATCTAGGGTGCTGACAGCCAGAGTTACCTTGGTGGAGAGCAGAGACTGGACTAGTCACTGTGTTTGATTGGATGGTGACCTGCAATACCACAGGGACTGGTGAGCTGCTGCTGTGGGAATTTATTATCTGCTGCTAGAGAGTTTGAGCCCTTTTGGAACTAACCATACATCCATCTAGTAACCTTGCTGCTGCTTGCAGGCTTGACTAGGACAATTATCATGTGCACCAATAGTACAACTGGGCCCCAACGCTAGCCAGCTGAGGGCAAAAGACTGTCAGTTTACAACTGCTACAAAGAGATCTTCACCTACTGCTTCTGCTAAGAGGTACCTTATAGGGGGCATTACACCATATCAGAGCTATTCTCCTAGAGTGCACTCTAGATTAGTTGTAGTATTATTATTCAGCCTAGAGATCACATTGTTTTTTTTCAGACTGTGTCTGAATCTTTTCTCTGTGTGCCCATTTATGCTCAAAACACAATTTACTCTAACCTGTACCAATACATTGAGCTCATTTATCACTAAACCGTCTTGTGTCTATTTCCTGATGCTAATTCACAGTGCAGTTAAAGGTAGCTATACTTGTGTTCCTATAAGTACTTGCAGTAACTTTCACTGAACCAGATGTGCCAGAGGGCAATTGAATAGGTTTAGGCACCTTTACCCCCTTCTAATTCCCAAAGCACTATAGAAAAAGCTCAGCAGTAGCTGTTTCCTTTTAGAATTTCTGTCTAATATCATAACATACTGTGTATGGGAGATTTTTACCTGCCAAAGGATTGGTATTTCTGTCTATCCAGTACTGAGATTTACAGAACTCTGCCACATAGCATAGCCCTGTCTAGCCAGGCAGGCAACCTGTTTTTCCTTGCTGCAGTCAAGCAACATCTACAGGTCCTGCCCTCCCCTAGCCTGTAACTGTAAAATGAAAGGAGAAGCAGCAGACTGAATTTATTTCTCATCACTCAGCTCTCGCCTCCTTTCAGCATGCTTATTTCCTTGCAGTAAAACTGATTGGCTCCTAGTGTTGCTTATCCTGCCTTTAGTCTAAGCTCTGTTGTACAGGGGCTAATATCAACCTAAATTCAGGTACTTACACTGCCCACCAGTGGAGGCCCATTTATAAGAGGGGTGCTGGACGCTTTGTTTCCAATGTTTTTTTTTTCAAAGCACATGAATAGAGCCTGAGGCTCTAATGGGCTTCAAAAAAGCCCACCCACTTGTGTGACTATAGCTAATTAATATTCACTATTGTCTTCCTGTTCGAGGAGGATCAACGGCCCTGGCTCTTCTCAAGCTTCTTAAGTTGGAAGGAGGAGCTGGTTAGGTAAGGAGGCCTCTGATCGACGCCTTCCTGTCCATCTCCTGCATGGGGGGGTAACGCCGCCTTCCCGTCTGTCCCCCGGGGTGGGGGAATGGCCGCCTTCCCATCTGTCTCCCCCCAAAATATTGAGCACCAGCCGCCACTGCTGCCTACATTTATACAGAATAAATATAATAATGTACTAATGAATATAGAGCTGCAGTGATTTGGGTCTTATACTGTATATCTGGATTTTAGTTTTTAAAATGTAAAACTCATCGAAACAATTTACCGTTAAATACTACAGCTTGTGGACATTACTAATAGTTCTTTCAAAGAACCTTTTACTTCATATTTGCATGCGTTATACACTAGTGTTGTATTATGTTTATTTCTCACCTTTCTTTGAGCTTCTCCCAGACGCATTCGGGCTGAATTCTCTTGGCACGCGGAGTCATGAATTCCCCATGTGTCAGGTTGTTGCTGACGGTTGACTGAAAGTGAGAGATGTGTATCTAGGAAACGGCCGCCCTTGCTCATGTCTCATGTCGCCTGGTCATGTCGCTCTCATGGTTGACCGATGTCATTGGGGAGTGTTTGTGGCCGTGGGTGTTTGGTCAAGATTTCTCGGCTCAGAAGCATATCTTCACATCAGATATTTATGTTGACTCTTAAGCCTCGTATACACGGGACGACGATCATCGCAAATCGTATGTTGGCTGTTGTATCTAGCATACTGACTGCACTACACGATCGTACGACCACAGAAGAACGTTCAGGTGCATTTAATTAGCATCCGGCCGTTCCTGACTTGCACAATACAACTTGTTGTACCAACTGCTCTGTACACACGATACAACGGTCGTATGACCGCTTGTTGGTACGACCAAGTTTTCTAGTTTGCTCATACAACTCCCCTTGTACGACCGTCGTATGTTCAGCTGTTCAAATCGCGCATATGAACGATTGATTACATATACGAAGGTCGTAAGTACGACCTGTTGTATACAACCGTCGAACCGTGTGTACGAGGCTTTAGGCTTCATGCACACAGAACAGAAAACATCCAAAAAACATCAGTAGCTCATTAGTGATTTTTTCAGCTTTTACCAGCGCTATATTACCGCCTTTTTTTCTTGCGTTTTTCCACATTTTTAGGGCCAGCGTTTTTTTTTTCCAACTGATTTAAAACGTCCAAAAACATTGGGGGTCGACGTTTTTGAGTGTTTTTGGGCGTTTTTGGGCATTTTTGAGCGTTTGTACGTTTTTACAGCTGAAAAAACCTCCAAAAGAACCCTCTGGTCTTGGGTTTTTTTACAGCTCAAAAATGTCACTGCTAAAAACAGTTGATAACAGCCTATGTGTGCAAGAACACATAGATAACATGATGGAGGGTTTAATGGCTGTAGAAAAAAAAAAGTCTGCAGCTAAAAACAGCTGCTGTAAAACGGTCAAAAAAGTCCTGTGTGCACGAGGCCTTAAACTCAAAGCAACCAGCATCAGAAGCTTTAACATTAACAGATTACCTATCATTGGTTCCCACACCTGTAACGCTCATCTCATTTAAATAGCAATCACAGCTTCTCTCCAGCTGTGGGCACTCCTTACTCCTGTAAAGAATGGTAACTGCATAATGGAGTGTGAGCGCCATTCTGCACCAACATCCCAGGGCAGCAGCTCGGGGGTGGGTTCATAATGCCTTAGTCTCAAGGGAAGTTGGTTAAATCAGTGGTTCTCAAGTACCTCAACGGGCCATGTTTTGGGAACTTCCCTTAGATAAAATAGCTCTTATCAATACCATGTCATTGATATTGATTTAAAGCAGCTGTGCAAAGTAAAGGAAAACCTGAAAACATGACCCGTTTGGGGGTAATTGAGGACTGAGGTTGAGAACCACTGGGTTAAATGACACTTGGAACCACTTCCCGTTGCTAAGGCATATACCAGGGATATGCAATTAGCAGACCCCCCAGATGTTGCAGAACTAGAAGTCCCATGAGGCATAGCAAGACTCTGACAGCCACAAGCATAACACCCAGAGGCAGAGGCATGATGGGACTCGTAGTTTTGCAACAGCTGGAGGTCTGCTAATTGCTTATCCCTGGCATATACTGTATACAGAAGAATCAACTTCATGGTGAGAGAGTCTGCTGTGGGAGCTGCATAGCGAGGCACGCACATGTGTGAACCGGCTCCATTGAAAGCCGGTCCGATTCACATGTTAAAGCAGAACTAAGCCCTCCCATTGTTTACTGTTAAGAAAGCTGCCATTTTTTGCCTCTGTTGATCTGCAATTGCCATGGTGCTGCACATGTGATCAGGGCTTCTGATAGAAATCACGGGGCCCCGTGCAGGCTACCTGACAGGGCCCCCCTCCTCCGAAAACATCAAATGATATTTTTGCTAAAATGCAATGCCCGCAGTGCTATGCTTTGCAGCCATGGCAGAAATCATACCTCCATCGCAAAAGTGAATAGCGGCACAGAGGCAATATCTGCACCTCCACAGTGAGTGATTGGTACTGATTGCTCACTGTGTTCATTCAGGATGGTGAGCCCCCTCGCTCACCATACTGAAATAACCCACCTGTGTGCCCTCAGCAGCTGCCAGCAGAAAAGAGGAGGAAAAATGGCAGCGCTGAGGGTGAAATGGGCACCCAGGGGTCCCAGACAGCAGGGGGCAAAGATACTAGAACCGATCCTCGTGCAGTGCAGCAGGTGAAGGAAAAGAAAAGTAGAAGCCGGCAGCACAGCCTCTTCGGCCCTAATCTCCATGCAGAGGGCACCAGATGCATGGATTTCAGTTTTTTTTTTTTTTTGAAAGCGCATGATTAGAGTCTGAGGCTCTAATTGACTTTAAAAAAAAGGTGGGGTCCGGGCACAGAGCACTGCGCCCTAAGCCAACCCAGTTGTGTGACAATAGCAAATTAATATTCACTATTGTCTTCCTGATTCTCCTCCCGGCCAATGAGGAAGTGGGTCCTGAGACCCAATTGGCCGGGAATCTTAGGCCTCCCAGTCAATCGGGTCTCAGGACCCAACACCTGTGCAAGCTGGAGCGAGGAGCAGGTAAGGCTGGACTGATTGCCACCTTCCCATCTGATCACCGCCTTCCTGTCCATCCCGGGGTGGGGGGGGGGGGGAGTGGATGGCGGTTGTGCAAGTGAGGGGGGGTAGGTTTGTTTGCCCCCCCCCCCCCCCAAATAATTGAGCACCAGCCGCCACTGGTATTGATCGCTCACCATAGGTGTGCTCAGCCTATTGCATTAGGGTGTGCACCCTAAAGTTCAAACACATATGCGTATATATACTGACAGTGTCAGTAGGGCAGTGGACAGTGTCAGTAGGGCAGAGATTGGTGTCAGTAGGGCAGTGGATGGTGTCAGAAGTTTTTATTGTTGTTGTTTTTATTATTTTTTTATATTTTTTTTAGGATCCTCGTTCAGGGGCTTTGGCGAAATATCAGGGGTCCAAACAGGGAGTATCTATGCCATAAGGGCTGATTAGGGTGTGGCACACCTGGCTCAACCTGTGCGCACGCCTATATCGCTCACTGTGTTCATTCAGGGTAGTGTGTTCATTCAGGATGGTGAGCCCCCACCCGCTCACCAAACTGAACTAACCTACCTTTGAGCGGGGGGGCAATGGGCACACAGGGGTCCCACACAGCAGGGCAAAGGGGTGCAGATACTAGAATTGATCTTCAATTCTAGCAGTGCAGCAGGAGGAAGAAAAGAAAAGTAGAAGCTGGCAGCATTGCACAAGTGTCAGCAATAAGGCAGTACTGCTGGCCCTCCTGCTTGACAGGTGCCCAGGTCCCCCTTTTGAACTGATGAGGCCTGGGCCCAGTGCAGGAGGGCTGACTGTTCTGCCTTATCAGCTGTACTGCCTGATACATGTGAGCAATTATTACACCAGCCATTAGATAACTTGACTGTTCATTTGACAGCAAAAGCAGCTGTGATAATTATCATTCATTGCATGCCTAAACAGTTAAATCAATGGGTTTAGTTCGGCTTTAAATGCTGTGTCCTGATTTGGGGAGATTTTGCCTCAATTCTTGTCCAGGATTCAGAGAGTCATAGAGATAGGAACAGTGGTGGCCCATAATGCAGGGTGCAGGGGTGCTGGCCCCCTAATCTACATGCAGGGCATGGATTCCAATGAGTTTTTTTATTTTTTTTTCAGAAGCACATGATTAGAGCCAGAGGCTCTAATAGCCTTCAGAAAAGGGATGGCTCACTGAGCCCACACAGTTGTGTGACAATAGCGAATTAATATTCGTTATTATCTTTCTGATTCTCCCACCAGCCAATCAGGAAGCGGGTCCTGAGACCTGTCACCCGATTGGCCGAGAGGAGTAGCGATCCTATTGGCCACTGAGAAGGAGGAGGGAGGAGATGCAGGGGAAACCGCCGTGAAGCACCAAGAGGAGGAGACAACGCCCACCGCCCGCAACTTAGGTGGGGTGAGTGTGGGGCTGGTGACCGACTGACCGGGCGGGAGCCATCGGGTGGACTGTGTGTCGCCCCCCCCCCCCAAAAAAAATATACCACCAGCCACCGCTGGATAGGAAATAATACAAAATCCTTCCAACAAGCATATAGATGGTAGGCTTTGTAAGCAGGGGCATTGTCTGAGCTCTTAAGTGTGCATAACGGTATCATAGTACAAAACCCTGTGATTAAAAATGTTGGCTTAGCTGGGCTTTAAAATTAATTTACAGCACAAACTCATTAGAGAAGGTTTAATAAAAGTCTCTGTAAACATCGTTCATAATTAACGCTCCTGTCTATACATGGAATGTATGCTTTCCACAAGAGGGGGAGTGAAAACTACAACATGCCTTTTCTTCTGCCCTTATCCTTTTTCTATTGATTTAATATATATCCATTCACTCCCAAACAGAGGTGACTGGTGGTTTTTAATTAGCAATAAATTATATAAATGGATCTTTTGGAAAACCAAAACACTTCTGTACTTAAAAAAGTATTCTGTTGCCGTTTTTAATTAATTTACAGTAGTGAGAATAGTAATAGCTCCATTTGTTTAATGTTCGGCAGACTGATTTCTATTTAACATATCGCCATGTGCATATTACTGGCAAATTATTTTTATGTATTTTTTAAATTAAATTAAGAATTGTGTTAAGATTTCGAGGTTGCAAACTGGATGAGAATGCGCGACTGATGATTAAATTAGGAGAAATGCAACCATTAAACCCTCACATATACCCAGTGAAGTGACTGGCCTCAGGTGATACACAAAGAAGAGACAAATCCTCCTACATAAGATGTACCTGTTTATCTGCAGCATTCTCTCCCCTCTTCATCAGCTCAAGAATTTATACCGCATTTCTGAGCTTCAGAAAGTGGGGTGTTGGGGATCAATACCTCCCAACTTTTTGAGATGGGAACAAGGGACACCTAATAGCAAAATTATGTAGGCATAGGACACACCCCCGAAAATTATAGGAGAATTATACAAAAAAAAAATTGAGTTAAAGCGTAAGTCCACGTTTGACAAAAGACATTCCCCTCTGGGTAATCCATGTACATTGCAGGGATTTTAACAAACTTTGTTGCAGATTCCTACCTTTTGTTATTCTGAAGACACCCCTTCTTTGTTCCTCTGTGGCCCTGTGTTAAGTGAATCTAATGGGAGGGGTTTTTCGCAATTATCAACCAGCTGCTGCACCTGCAGTGCTCTAATGGGGAAACTTGCAGGGTCTGCATCCCTTTAGACATTATTTCCTATTGTGAGTATCTCACCAAAAATGCAATTTTTGTTGCAGGGGATGCCAAAAATCTGACTTGTATCTTAATGCAGCCTTTTGGGAAAATCAGTGAGCCAATCACACAAGCAGGAAATTATGTTTCTGGGGGGCATTCTGTACACAAAATTGCACTTTACAGAAAATTACAGCGGCTGCAGATTGAAAAGGAAAGGTAACTTTTAATAACATTCAATTGCAATATGACTTATGTCGCAATTTTAAATGCTATATTATTTCTTATTTATTTGATATTTTTTTTCCCCATGAAAGTGGAGTTACCCTTTAAACCCACAATGATTTTGTTACCACTACTATTTCTTTATGAAATTTACAAATGCAGCAATTTAGAAGTTAGATGAAAGTTTTAGCAATGGGAAAAACAATTTTAAAGATAAACAGTGCATTTTATATGTGTAGCACCCTCTACAGTAAGTAGGGGCTTAGTGTCAGGTTTTTTTGACAGTATAGGCAAAATTGGTCAGGCCTGATTGTTTTGATTCTGGGTCGGGGAGTGGCCTAGAGAGTGACTGGTGACTGCAGGTAGTCCCACCACTTGGTAACCTCTCCTTTCTGGCTCAGAAAGTTCTGCATGAAAGGGTGGGGAAGAGGAGGTGAATCTTCCTGAGGCATGTTAAGGAGCTCTGACCAATCCCCAACCTGGATTGGCAGGGGGCAGGCCTCCTTAAATACCTGGGGTCAGCCCAGTCTGGAGGAGAGTTTTGGTGGAATTTCTGGAGATGGAATAGTGTGGAGGCTGTCGGGGCTTAGAGGGAGCTCCCAGTCTGGGGGGATGACCTCGGCCTAGGAGAGCTTGGTTGCAGCCAGGAGGAGAGAGTGAGATCCTGGAGGAAAGGCACAAGGGAGAGCGGGAAAGGACAGTGGGAGAGAGATCCAGGAGAGGAACTACAAGTGACAGGCGTCAGTGAGTGATGCACTCCCTGAAAAGCTGGAAGAGGTACTCCGGAGTGGATTGGGGTGTGAGACACTCTGAGAAGGGTACAAGAGCCAGCTGGTACGGTGGTGTCACTGTGGCAGTGGAAAGGGCCATTGCACCCTCAGCCTGGACTCCAACTAGGCCACGTCCCCAATGCATTTCATGGGGATCCCCATGACTAAGCTCCGGGGGCAGAGTGAAATGCATTGGGGGTGTAGCCTGGTTGGAGTCTAGTAGGATGCCATGGATGTGCGACTTTTAGGGGTCGCCCTTCCTTTCTTAAACCTTGCAGGAGCCAGGACAGGCTCAATCCCCTATCAGCAGTCCAGCAGCAGTTGCTGATGCACTATTCACATACCTCCTCCCTATCGAGCCTGAGCGGCACACACATTTTTCCTAGGTCACAGAGTGGGCCATTGCAGCCAGGAGGGCTGGCAGGGCCTGGACGAAGATGGGCTGGAAGCAGTAGTCCATCAGACTAGCTAGCACACTATGTATTTTGCTACACTTCTGGGGTGCCCAGGGTCCTTGCCTGTAATGGGCGGTTCGGAGGTTGTGCTAAAACAACAGCAAGCCTCACCATGTGCTAGCTAGGCCGGAACCAAGTTTTGTGCAGGAGAGAGGGACAAGGAGCTGACTGTCCATATTGTGAAAGATAATGTTACGCCGAGTAAAATGATACCCAACATGTCATGCTTCAAAATTGTGTCCGCTCGCGGAATGGCGACAAACTTTGCAGCTCAAAAATCTCCATTGGCGACGTTTAAAAAATTCTACAGGTTAGCAGTTTCAAGCTACAGAGGAGGTCTAGTACTAGAATTATTGCTCTCACTCTAACGATCGCGGCGATACCTCACGTGTGGTTTGCACACCGTTTTCATATGTGGGCGGGACTTAAGTATGTGATCGCTTCTGCACGCGAGCTCGCAAGGATGGGGCGCTTTAAATTTTTTTTTTTTTAATTATTTATTTTGCTTTTTACTTTTTATTTTTACACTGTTTTTAAAAAAATAAAAATGATCACTTTTATTCCTATTACAAGAAATGTAAACATTCCTTGTAATAGAAAAAAGCATGACAGGTCCTCTTAAATATGAGATCCGGGGTCAAAAAGTCCTCAGACCTCATATTTACACTAAAGTGCAAAAAAAAAAAAAAAATCTGAAAAAAATGACAGGACAAAAAAAAAAGCGGTCCCTTTTAAGACCGTTGGGCGGACGTCACTTCTGACGTCATTTCCGCCCTGCCGTACTATGGAGCCGAGTGAGCGGCAGCCGCTCACTCGGCTCACAGACACTGGGGGGAGAGGATCGGATCATCCGGTAAGCGGCGGAGATGACCGGAAAGCGGCGGGAGGGGGGGGCACCTCTCCCACCGCTGATAAAAGTGATCTTGCGGCGAATCCGCCACTAAGATCACTTTTATGTTGTTCAGAATCGCCGGCTGAAAAAAATAATATCTGAATGGTGCCTGCAGCTGCAGGCACCATTCAGATATCCCTTCTCAAAGGTAGCGACGTCATATGATGTCCACCTAACGAGAAGTGGTTAAAGTAAGTAATGTAGGTTCCTGAATTTGGCTTGGCTTTATCTCTTTCAGTCCCTCTACAGCAGATTGCAGACTAGAAAAGAAAGAAGCAGCACAAGGAGTCAATCAGTTCATGTGCTAGCAATGGGCATGCTAATAGGAGGAGAGAGCAAAGTGACAGAGAGCTGAGCTCATTATTGTGCTTCTTCTCTCTTTCACTGTCCAGCTACAGGCTGAGGGCGGGTCTATAACAGCCTTTGCTTAAAGCAGTTGGAGGTGGGATAGGCTTCCCTGAACAGATGAGTTTTCAGGGATCGTCTTAAGGCAGCCAGAGTAGGAGATAGCCGGACAGACTGGGGTAGAGAGTTCCATCGGGTGGGAGAGGCCCTGGAGAAGTCCTGGAGATGAGCATGGGAGGAGGAGACAACGGAGATTGAGAGTAGGAGGTCTTGAGAGGAGGGGAGAGGACAGCTTGGGTGATATTTGGAGACAAGATTGGTCATGTAGCTCGGGGCAGAATTGTGAATGGCTTTGTACGTTGTTGTTAGTATTTTGAATGTAATTCACTGGGTGATCAGGCCAGTGTATGGATTGGTGGAGAAGAGTGGCATACAGTGGCGGCCTCTCATAAAGAGGCAACAGAGGAGGAGGGTACGAGTAGAGGTCCTGAAGAGGTCCCGGAGAGGGTGGGCTACCTTGAGAGATGGGGTCAGACAGGCCGATAGAGGATGAGACCGACGGAATTCTGCTAGGGACTTTTGAGTAGACAAGTCCCTTCGGATAGGGTGGAGGTTGACGAAATTCGTTTCCGACAATATCTGGGCGGGAGTCG
>BLSH010348236.1:2248491-2263253 GCA_018402905.1 Glandirana rugosa
TTCCTGGAAAGATTAAAATCTGTGTGATTTGTTTTGGAAGTCAAATTTCAGCCCAAAAGGGAATTGCCATCCATACTTGATATCTTTCTGAGACAACAAAGTGAGGAGTGGTTTTAGGGACCTCCGTTTCTGTATAGTGTAGGGAGAGAGGTCAGCAAAGATTTGCACCAAGTGACCTAGAAGTTTGAGCTGGGGAATAGCACGTGCTCTCGTCATGATCTCCTCTTTGGTGCTGTAATAGTGGGGTTTTACCACTATGTCTCTCGGGAGACCATCTGAGCGGAGGGGGCCCAGGGCCCTGTGGGCCCGGTCTAGCTCCATCTTATGAGGTCGAATGTCCGGAATGAGAGATTTCATTAGGGTTTGTACCGCTTCGTGGATATTTTTGACTTCTTCAGGTAGTCCTCTTATTCTAAAGTTGAGTCTCCTCGACCTATTCTCTAAGTCATCAATTTTCGCTAGCGCCCCCTCCAGGCGTGTGTGAAGTTCCTGGATGATGTTAGAGTTCTGGTTGACTCGGGTGACAGTAGAGTCCACTTTTGTTTCCATTTCCTCTATGCGGGCCCCTAACATATGAAGGTCTGATTTGATCTCTGATGTTATCCTTGTTGCTGTCTGGGCCAGGCCTCTGTCAAGAAGTGCAGCAAACTTCTGGAACATGAGAGACATGTCTTGAGCCTGGGATGGGTGAGGATCTATGCCCCTAGGGTTTAGGGCACGATTGACTTGCTCCGTGCCAGGAGACTGCAGAATCTCCTCTATGGTATGGTTCAGCAGGGAGACAGTGGAGGCTGGTGAAGGAGGAATGGAGGGATCAACATCGCCCCCTATGGGGGCATGATGAGATGTGTCATCCCAGACTGGGGAGCCGGGAAACTCTGAGGGTCCCCCCTCTGAAGCTTGTTGTTCAAAAGGCATGTTGTTAGAAGAGGTCTGTCCGTATTAAGATTGCAGGTTGCGCTTGACGGTTTTGGCCCACATGCAGTAAGAGAAGTCAGTGGCACGACTGTGCTATGAGAATGAGGCAGATTTACTCCCCAGAGGCTGAGGGAGATCTTGTGTATGTTCTGGCAGGCTATATAGGCCGCAGAGGAGGAGAGGATAAAAGCTGTCAGCAGGGAAATAAACTTGCTAAAACGAAGGTTAAAAGGGGGGAGAGTGCAATGAGATCAAAGAAAAAATAAGAGTTCTCCCAGTGAGGCCGGCAGTTCAGGTCCAAGTTTCTTATGAATTCAGTCACTTGGGTGTACTATATCTCCCAGTCCAGAGAAAGGATTGCTAGAGGCCCTTCCATCCGGCAGACAGAGCCAGGCGGGTAATGGAGGGGCCTTTGAGGGAAGGTCGTAGCAAATGAGGCAGAGTCTGTGAGGGTCACTCCGTCAGGGGGCCCGTGCTATAGAGGGCTTTGGGTATCAAAGGTCCCTGGGAGGGCTGGAGCCGAGGAAACGTCTGCGATGCTGCGGGATTGAGTGTGTGTGAGGCGTTAGCACCTTACCGCCGCCATCTTAGGAGCCGCGGCCTCGGTATCCTGCTTCGGTCTCCGGCGCTGTGCCTTCTCACAGAAAGTCTCCGGACCCTCCCGTGATGGTCCCTGGTGTGAGGGTGAAGTTGTTGAGGCGCGGGTGGGATGCTGGTCCCGGTCGGAACGCTGCAGGGAACGCTGGCTGCTGGAAAGGCGCGGAGCTCTGGTGTTAGGCGTCCATCACCGAGCTTCGCGCATGCGCACTCTCCGTAAATTCCAAATCCTCTGACTTTTATATCTGCATGAAGTTAATCTTCACTTGAATTCAAATAAAATCAAGAACAAATACAAATTTTTGTAAAAAGCTGGCACTGTGACACTTGGGTTTTCTCCATATTGTAATTTATAATGTGTGGAAGGTATACGTTTAAACAACTTTCTGCTGAAACTGAATGCCCTTAGGCAAAGATATTATTTATGCATTTCATATCTGAAGACTGAATCGGCTCTCGTAGAGCAGCATACTATCAAGGGAATGTAGAAAGGGCAGGCTCATACAATATAAAAACTTGCAGTCATGACTTAGAAATTGTGCAGAGCTAATTGTTGCAATGTCAGCACTGTTTTTTTTTTGGCTTCAAATGTATGCACTGGCATTTCCAAAATTTGTATACAGCAATATGTAACCCAATTCTTTCAGTTATATCTACTTTTTCTATAAAATAAAAATAAACATTTCCTAAAATAAGTATACAGTTGCCTAAGAATGTATTTTGTATTTGTTTCCCCCATATATATGGGTATAGTGTTCCATAACCAAGTAATTGTCAGCTAAACTATCACAGCACCTTAAACTGAAAATAACCCGGAAAAGAACATACGGGTTTTGGGGTAGAGAGAACTTTGTCTCATCACATGCTATTCAGGTATTCCCTTTCTTTTTACTTTTTGTGCTGCCATAGCCTCTTGCACTAACGGGTAGATTTGTACTGATGTCCTTTGTTCACAGCACTTCCATTCACTTCCATTCACTACTCCCCACATCACACACTGAAGGCTTTCCTTAAAGAGAGCAGCTGAAAACTTTACCACTTGTCTACTTTTCCTGCTTTAATGGTACTTCAACTGATAAGGAACCTATTCCCATTCCTGTTCATGCACATCTAGCATTTTAACATATTGATAGTAGCTCAGTAGCTTGAGCAACAGTTATGTTATTTTTTTGTGTTGGTTAAAGCAAACTGGTTTTTGTTTCCTACAGCTTTTGGTACTTGCCAAATTTAATCTAGGTCACATCCTTTATACGTTCCAAATACCGGTACTCCAGACTTGCAGGTCTCTGCTGACGCTCTACAAACAGGTGTTTAGGTAACTTCAGCCACAATTTTTAGATTGGATTGAGTGGAAAAGAAGTAAAGCAAAACTCCAGCTGGAAAATAACAAATCCATTTCCTAACATGAAAAATATTAGAAAAGACTCAATGATTCAAGGTCCAGTGCTGGTCATCTTCTGGGCTGAATTACTCCTAGCATAATTAAACCCACTTCAGTGAGCACTGGTTGTCAACAAGCTGGCCTAGGCTCACAGGACAGTGGTGCAGAGAGGGGTGAAACACCATTATGTGGAGCCAGCCTCTGAAGCATTTAGGACCTGTTTTTTTTTTTTTAATAGATGGCAGCAGGGAGCTTTGGGGGAGGGGGTGGGGGCATGCTGCATTGTTGTGTCTTATGGTAAAGTCCATATTGTACAGCACATTACTGGTGTAAATGAGCCTTCTTCTATATTCTCACTAGAATATCTTCTAATCATTTATTATTTTTCAAAAAATAACTCCATTCATGTTATATTCAAATGTGTATGAAAAGTTGGTGCTAAAAAAAAACACTAAAAGCGTTGAAATACAACTGACAGCTGCTATGTGCATTTCAGTACTTGGTGCTATATAAATCTATCTAATGTGCAATTATCAAACATTAATATGTGTTAAGTGTTATACGTGTTAAATCAGTGACTGGCTGCTATAAAAATAATCCAACTCCTATATCACTCAGCATTTAGTGCTATAAACTATAAAAATATAATTGTACAGATGACAATTAATACTTAAACTAAATATTTCTTAAAATAGTGCAAACAAAATGTAACCATGTGCAAATACAAGGCACATAATGTGCAAAAAAGGTAAACAGGTGTGTGGAGATTCAAATATACGGCAGACAACACAAAGGCATCAGAATCAGGCTGGGCATCAAGCAGGGGAGAATCAGCGGCAAGCTGGGCATCAGGCCAGAAAGCGTCAGGGGCAAGTTGGGCATCTAGCACCAGGTCATCAGCCTGGGCAGCAGGCACTGGGTCATCGGGCTGGGCAGTGGGAACTGGCTCATCGGGCTGGGCAGTGGGCACCGGGTCATCAGGCTGGGCAGCGAGCACCAGATCATCAGGTTGGTCAGCAAGCACCAGGTCATAAGTGAGCACCGGATCATCAAACTGGGCAGTGGGCACGGGTCATCAGGCTGGGCAGAGGGCATCGGGTCATCAGGCTGTGCAGTGGGCTCTGGGTCATCAGGCTGGTCAGCAGGCACTGGGTCATCAGCGAGCACTAGATCATCAGGCTGGGCAGTGGGCACCTGGCCATCAGGCAATGCAACAGGCACCAGATCATCAGGCTGAACAGCAGGCACCTGGTCATCAGGCTGGGCAGCGGGCACCGGGTCATCAGAGAGCACTGGGTCATCAGGCTGGGCAGCAGGCACTGGGTCCTCATGCTGGGCAGCGGGTACCGGGTCATCAGGTTTGGCAGCGGGCACTGGGTCATCAGGCTGGGCATCAAGAACTGGATCATCAAGCTGGGCATTGGGTCATTAAGCTGGGCATCAGGCACCGGAACAGCAGGCTGGGCAGCAGGCATGGCAGCGGGCACCAGAAAAGCAGGCTGAGCACCATAACAGCAGGCTGGGCAGTGGGCACTGGAACAGCAGGCTGGGCAGCAGGCACAGGAGCAGCAGGCTGGGCAGTGGGAATGGCAGCAGACACCGGTCAAAAGGCTAGGCAGTGGGCACGGGTCATCAGGCTGGGCAACGGGCTATAGGTCATTAGGCTGGGCAGCAAGCACCGGGTCATCAGACTGGTCAGCGGGCACCGGGTCATTAGCGAGCACCAGATCATCAGGCTGAACATTGGGCACCGGGTAATCAGGTTGGGCAGCAGGCACCGGGTCATCAGGCTGGGCAGTGGGTCATCAGGCTGGTCAGCAGGCACCAGGTCATCAGCAAGCAACAGATCATCAAACTGGGCAGTGGGCACCGGTTCATCAGGCTGGGCAGGGGGCACTGGGTCATCAGGCTGGGCAGCGGGCATCGGGTCGCACCGGTTTGCCAAATTTAATCTAGGTCACATCCTTTCTATGTTCCAAATACTCCAGACTTGCAGGTCTCTGCTGACGCTCTACAAACAGGTGTTTAGGTAACTTCAGCCACAATTTTTAGATTGGATTGAGTGGAAAAGAATTAAAGCAAAACTCCAGCTGGAAAAAAAAACAAATTCATTGCTTAACATGCAAAATATTAGAAAAGACTCAATGATTAAAGGTCCAGTGCTGGCCATCTTCTGGGCTGAATTACTCCTAGCATAATTAAACCCACTTCAGTGAGCAACGGTTGTCAACAAGCTGGCCTAGGCTCACAGGACAGTGGTGCAGAGAGGGGTGAAACATCATTATGTGGAGCCAGCCTCTGAAGCATTTAGGACCTGTTTTTTTTTTTTTAATAGATGGCAGTAGGGAGCTTTGGGGGATGGGTTGGGGGCATGCTGCATTGTTGTGCCTTATGGTAAAGTCCATATTGTACAGCACATTACTGGTGTAAATGAGCCTTATTCTATATTCTCACTAGAATATCTTCTAATCATTTATTATTTTTCAATAAATAACTCCATTCGTGTTATATTCAAATGTGTATGAAAAGTTGGTGCTAAAAAAAAAACACATGCTAAAAGCGTTGAAATACACTTGACAGCTGCTATGCGCATTTCAAAAAATACTTTTGATACATTATAATGAATCAGTGTGACACAGTACTTGGTGTTACATAAATCTATCTAATGTGCAATTATCAAACATTAATATGTGTTAAGTGTTATAAGTGTTAAATCAGTGACTGGCTGCTATAAAAATAACCCAACTCCTATATCACTCAGCATTTAGTGCTATAAACTATAAAAATATAATTAATGTACAGATGACAATTAATACTTTAACTAAATATTTCTTAAAATAGTGCAAACAAAATGTAACCATATGCAAATACAAGGCACATAAGGTGCAAAAAAGGTTAACAGATGTGTGCAGATTCAAATATACGGCAGACAACACAAGGGCATCAAAGTCAGGCTGGGCATCAAGCAGGAGAGAATCAGCGGCAAGCTGGGCATCAGGCCAGAAAGCATCAGGGGCAAGTTGGGCATCTGGCACCAGATCAGCCTGGGCAGCAGGCACTGGATCAGCAGGCACCGGGTCATCAGCGAGCACTGGATCATCAGGCTGGGCAGTGGGCACTGGGTCATCGGGCTGGGCAGTGGGCACTGGGTCATTGGGCTGGGCAGTGGGCACCGAGTCATCAGGCTGGGCAGCGAGCACCAGATCTTCAGGCTGGTCAGCAGGCACCGGGTCATAAGTGAGCACCGGATCATCAAACTGGACAGTGGGCAGCGGGTCATCAGGTTGGGCAGAGGGCATTGGGTCATCAGGCTGGGCAGCGGGCTCTGGGTCATAAGGCTGGTCAGCGGGCACTGGGTCATCAGCAAGCACCAGATCATCAGGCTGGTCAGTGGGCACCTGGTCATCAGGCTGGGCAGCGGACACCAGGTCACCAGGCTGGGCAGCGGGCACCAGGTCAGCAGGATGGGCAACAGCCACTAGATCATCAGGCTGGACAGCAGGCACCAGGTCATCAGGCTGGGCAGCGGGCACTGGGTCATGAGTGAGCACTGGGTCATCCGGCTGGGCAGCAGGCACTGGGTCACATCAGGCTTGGCAGCGGGCATTGGGTCATCAGGCTGGGCATCAAGAACTGGATCATCAAGCTAGGCATTGGTTCATCAAGCTGGGCATCAGGCACCAGGCACCAGAACAGCAGGCTGGGCAGCAGGCACCAGAACAGCAGGCTGGGCAGCAGGCATGGCAGCGGACACCAGAAAAGCAGGCTGAGCACCAGAACAGCAGGCTGGGCAGCAGGCACCAGAACAGCAGGCTGGGCAGCAGGCAACGGAACAGCAGGTTGGGCAGTGGGAATGGCAGCAGACATCAGGTCATCAGGCTAGGCAGCGGACACCGGGTCATCAGGCTGGGCAGCGGGCTCCAGGTCATTAGGCTGGGCAGCAGGCACCGGGTCATCAGACTGGTCAGCGGGCACCGGGTCATTAGCGAGCACCAGATCATCAGGCTGGACATCAGGCATCGGGTACTCAGGCTGGGCAGCAGGCACCAGGTCATCAGGCTGGGCAGTGGGTACTGGGTCATCAGGCTGGTCAGCAGGCACCAGGTCATCAGCAAGCAACAGATTATCAAACTGGGCAGTGGGCACCGGGTCATCAGGCTGGGCAGTGGGCACCGGGTCATCAGGGTGGGCAGTGGGCACCAGGTCATCAGGCTGGGCAGTGGGCACCGGGTCATCAGGCTGGGCAGCGGGCCCCGGGTCATCAGGCTGGGCGGCAGGCACCGGGTCATCAGGCTGGTCAGCGGGCCCCGGGTCATCAGTGAGCACCAGGCCATCAGGCTGGACAGCGGGCACTGGGTCATCAGGCTGGACAGCGGGCACCAGGTCATCAGGCTGTGCAGCGGGCACCGGATCATCAGGCTGGGCATCGAGAATTGAATCATCAGGCTGGGCATCGGGTCATCAAGCTGGGCATCAGGCACCAGTGCAGCAGGCTGGTCAGTGGGCACCGGAACAGCAGGCTTGGCAGCAGGCATGGCAGCAGGCACCGGAACAATAGGCTGGGTAGTGGGCACCAGAACAGTAGGCTGGGCAGTGGGCAATGGAACAACAGGCTGGGCAGTGGGCACCAGAACTGCAGGCTGGGCATCGGGCACTGGAACAGCAGGCTGGGCATCAGGAACGGGACCACCAGGCAGGGCATCAGGAATGGGACCACCAGGCAGGGCATCAGGAACGGGACCACCAGGCAGGGCATCAGGAACGGGACCACCAGGCAGGGCATCAGGAATGGGACTAGTGACGTCAATTTGGTTCACCGGCAAAGAGTCCATAGGGCCAAACTGAATGGTGGATAGAGAACCAGTACTGTCAGGTGGGATAGCGACAGGCAGGTCATTAGCAGAAGGTCCAATTTTCATAGACTGAAACAACATGGCAGATGTGATGGTAGGCTTGTCTGGAGCAATTGGTATGGTAATAGGCTTGACTGAAGTAGGTGGTGTTGTGGCAAGCTGGACTGGAACCAGTGGAACCATGGCAGGCTGGACTGCAGTAGCGTGCATAGAGGCAGGAGGGAACAGAGGCAGAATGATATGGGTTGAGAAGAATTTCCTTTTCTTTTTAGGCTTAGACACTGGAATCATGTGAGTGGTTGCAGGGTTAAGAATAGAATGTGCAGTGGATGGAGGAGTAATAGCAGTACTGAGAGAAAATGGAAAAGGAGGAGTAGTTACAGAAGAGGTTTTCTGGGGGGTTGCTATAGACAACAGAGAGAGGGATCTCTGAGAAAACTGGTGTCTAGTGGATGGGTGCATGTCATCTGATACTGAAGAGGAAAGATCCAACCAGGTTTGGGCTGGACAAACTTCAATTTACAATCCTCTCGTCTAACTAAAGAGTATGCTGCATTGATATAATCCAACAGAGCCTTTTGTGAATACACAGAGTAATGTTGCAGAAAATAGGTCATCAGGCTGGGCATCAAGAACTGGGTCATCAGGCTGGGCATCAAGAACTGAATCATCAAGCCACACAAGATATTCCACCTGAGTCACACTAAAGGGAGGAGAATAATCATCACTACTGGTAGGGGTGCTAGACAAAGCCAATTCTGCACAGATCTGACTGAGGGGCTGAATTTCCTCGAACAAAAAGCTCCTTTGATCAACCAGGGATCCAGCCAGATGGATACATTCCAGCAATTGCTCCCTAGTCTGCTCTCTCAAAATTTGGCTGCAATATTCCCTGCTACAAGCAGGGCAAAATACAGGACCTCCTCAGATTGCATCTTGCAGCAATTAGCAAAAGCTAAGACCTGATTCCCAGGGGCAGCCAATCTGATGGTATGGCTTCAGTATTATATCATGGATACCATATGCAGTCACCCAGCAAGGATGATCAGATCAGTTTGGCTGTACCTTAAGGAATTAGTACCAGATGCATAAGTAAAAAATATGTTTATTAATAGAGTTGAGCGAACTCGGACTGTAAAGTTCGGGTCCGTAGCGAACTTTGCGGTGTCCGGGACCCGGACCCGAACCCGGACTTTTCAAAAAAAGTCCAGGTTTGGGTCCGGGGTTCTGGTATTTTATTCCATGTGTTGAACAGCTGCCAAGGGCAGCCAATCAACAAGTGTTTCACTGGTTTTCCCTTAGAAGCCATCACAGCCATGCCTACTAATGGCATGGCTGTGATTGGCCAGTGCACCATGTGACCCAGCTTCTATATGGGGCTGGAGTCACTGTGCTGCATGTCATATGCTCTCAGTATAGTTTAGGGAGAGGATGCTGCTGGCTCTGAGAGGGACAGATTGAAGAACATCTCATCCTGCATTACTGAATGATCTGATTGTGGACTAGGGAGAGATACTATTACTGCTGCATTGAGGGACAGATTACAGACCTCATCCTGCTGCACAGAACGATCTGACTGGACTAGGTAGAGTCTGTTGCTTTAAGGGAAAGATTATTGTTCTAAAATCATCTCCAAAGTGTATGGGAAAAGTCTATTGCAGCCGCATAGAGCCATATTACTGTTTTAAAATCATCTCCAAAGTGTATGGGAAAAGTCTATTGCAGCCGCATAGAGCCATATTACTGTTCTTCCAGCCGCATAGAGAGCCCTATTATTGTTCTAGAATTTAGAACAATAATAGGGCTCTCTATGCGGCTGGAAGAACAGTAATATGGCTCTATGCGGCTGCAATAGACTTTTCCCATACACTTTGGAGATGATTTTAAAACAGTAATATGGCTCTATGCAGCTGCAATAGACTTTTCCCATACACTTTGGAGATGATTTTAAAACAGTAATCTGGCTCTATGCGGCTGCAATAGACTTTTCCCATACACTTTGGAGATGATTTTAAAACAGTAATATGGCTCTATGCGGCTGCAATAGACTTTTCCCATAAACTTTGGAGATGATTTTAGAAAAATAATCTTTCCCTTAAAGCAACAGCTGGAGGCTTTCCCTGTACAACTTGGAGATGATTTTAGAATCTAAAATCATCTCCAAGTTCTATAGAGAGAGGTTCCCACTGTTGCTTAAAGGGACAGATTATTGTTTCCTGCACAAAATTACAAAGTGCATCTACATTGCTGGTTTAAAAAAAAAAAAATTCCAAAAATAAAAAAAACAGTGTTGGTTACCTCCTCCTCCTCCACCGCCACTTTCACCGCCTCCTCAACCTCCAACTCCACATCCACCTCCATTTTTTTATTTTTTTATGTGATTTTAGCTTAAAAATTATTTTAAGTTATTTCCCTATGCCCATTTCTTTGTAGGGCACTTGTCCGACCCTTACCCCCATTTTCCTTCCTTTTGCAGACCTCTAGGACTTTCCAGGACTTTGTTACAGCCATTTTTGTGCCTAAAAGTTTGGGTCTCCATTGATTTCAATGGGGTTCGGGGTCTGGGTCAAAGTTCGGGTCAAGTCCGGACCCGAACTCGGACTTTGTCCGTAAGTTCGGCCAAACCTGCCGAACCCGGACTTCCAGAGGTTCGATCAACTCTATTTATTAAGAAAATGACACACATAAAATACCAACACCACTAATACAACAACAAGCAAGTGAGAAGTGAAAGAAACAAGCAACCCCAAGTAATGACCTAACTAACATACAAACTAATTAAATACAAGTGGGGGACCATACATGAGAAGACAGGCAGAGATAAGAGACAAGGAAGCCAGTGGTGGCAGCAGGAAGCAGGTTCCAGGGGACAGGTCTCTGATCAAGGTACTAGAAACAGGCATGGAACAGGCTCAGGCAGGAACACGGCTTACAGGAAAATACTGAGGCCCTGAGCCTTAGTGAAGGGCGGGCTTATATACTTCCTGCAGTCCATATCAGGTGCAGCCTGATTATCTGTTTGTCCATCTGCTGGGAGACACCCGCTGGTAGCCACCAGAACTACACCCTTTGCTGCTAAAAGCAACAGTGCCACCAGCAGATGACCCAAGCAATAACACAGGTCCTGATGCAATCTGCATCTGTTACAATGTTGCAATGTCAACAGCCTCAAGTGATAAGGAGGGAAGTCATACAGGGGCTTTCAAAAGATTACCGTAGGGCATGTCAAGTGGAGAGGAGGATCAGCATGGAGTGACACAGAGTAGATCCAAATGTAGGCTTGAACCTCATTATAAGTCTTCTAAACCCACACCACCATCTCCAACAGAGTCCTTGACCAGTGAGGTGATTCTTTTGCAACTGTTGGGTTGGAAGAATAATTGTCCCCTAATCACCTCCCATGCCCAATGTTTCAATGCCAGCTTGAAGAAACTGTTAGTACCTTGACTCCCAGGATGTCCTGCAATAGACCATAAGTGAGGCAACTTCAGGCAGTCATACCCTTTGAGTATTCGCTTGGCTGAAATGCAGCAGAAATACAAGATAGCCACCAACCACCTGATATACAATACACCCATGTGATAGAACTCACTGATGGCCATGCTGTAGCAGCTACACCAACTGCAGTAGGTCATTATTGAGTATCTGTGCAAGCATGGGATGAGCACAGGCTGATGACCTGGTGTTCTATTCATCATATTGGTGGTTCCTAAATTTAGGATACATGCAGCACTGTCAGAGTTTGAAGAGGCTACCAGGGGAACATGTACCAATGCAAAAAAAAAAAAAAAAAAATTCCATTCGGCCAGAAACAGTAATTTTTTTTTTAAACGCCTAAAGTTGAACATTATAAATGATACATTTCTTTAAATAGCATGCTTGGGGATGCCCTAATCCTGCCTGTAAAGGGGTGCATCTCTGATGTACAGAATGTGCTACAGCAGCACTGACATTTACACAGGAAAAGTGTTTAAAATTGCTTGCAAATTACATTTTATACCTAGTTTACATTTTATTTCTTGCTTAAAAAAAAAGAAAAAAGAAAACCACACAGAGCACGCCAAGGGTCTGCTTTGTATTTTGAGGGACTTTTGGAGGGGGCTGTGTACAGTTTGTTTCTTTTTAAATGTCACATTTGCTGTAGCACATCATAAAGCAATAATTCATGTGGTTCTAAACGAAAACATTTTTTACCGTAATGCATTCCCTGCATTGAGGGAAAAATGTCCCACTAACTGCCCCCCAACCCTAAACACCTGACATCTCTCACCTCTCCATCGCTATCTGGGCTGCAGCACGGCTCCTCTACTTCAAGGTCTCACAGGAGACAGAGGCAGCAGTGGAAGCTATAGGCTTCTGCTAGTGTCAGTCAAACTCCTGTGAGGAGGGATCAGGGGTGTGGCTTACTCACACTGTGTGGTGGATGCACCCAGCATGGCTTAGGAGCTTGCTGAGGGGGTGCTCAGCAGAAGAAGAGTGGGCAGCACCAGTGGGGGGCCACAGAAAGGGGACAACTTATGCAACAAAAAAAAATGCTTCAGGTGTTCCGGAAGACTATAAAAGACCCAATGGGTAGATTTACTAAAACTGGAGAGTGCAAAATCTGATGCAAAATCAACCACTTTGAGTCTGGTATGAATTAGAAGAGGGATCTAAAAAAGAAAGGTGACAAAAAATCTGACCTATACATGAAGACATGCAAATGTCTGACAATCCCAAAAGTCTTTGTTGTAAATCCGACATCAGTCATGATAACTACTGCCTGCTTGTCGGCAGGTAATAGTTAACCGTTGGAAGTTGAGAATTAAGCGCTTGTTGACCAGCCGCCATCATTTGATGGCAGCAGGTCGGCTCTCCTGGGAAAATTGCGGTAGTTGTACGGCAGTTCGTGCACAAGCAATAGGTGGTGCGCCGCGGGAATGTGCCTGTGGGTGGGGCGGACTCAATGTCCACCGACGACCCACGATCGCCTTGTACAAAGGCACAACGGGGATCTGCCTATGTAAACAAGGCATATCCCCATTCTGACAAGGGACATGGCAGAAATCTACTGTTCCCAGTAATCGAGAACAGTGAGATCTGTCATGTCTCTGCTAGCCCATCCCCCTACAGTTAGAACACATTCAGGGAACACAGTTAACCCCTTGATCGCCCCCTAGAGTTGACCCCTTCCCTGCCATGTCATTTTAACATCGATCACTACATTTTTGTAGCACTGATGAATGTAATAATGTTACTGGTCCCCAAAAAGTGTCATTTGGGATCAAATTTGTCCACCGCAATGCCGTTTTCCCGCTAAAAATCGCAGATCACCGCCATTACCAGTAAAAAAAATAAATAAATAATAGTCCCTAAATCTATCTCATAGTTTGTAGACGCGATAACTTTTGAGCAAACCAATCAATATACGCTTATTGCGGGTTTTTTTTACCAACAATATGTAGAAGAATATATATCAGCCTAAACTGATGAATGAATTTGTTTTTTTATATATTTCTTTTGGATATGTATTATAGCAAAAAGTAAAAAAAAATATTTTTTTTTTCAAAATTGTCGCTCTTATTTTGTTTATAGCGCAAAAAATAAAAATCACATAGATGGTACCACCAAATGTCACATGGCCGCGCAATTGTCAATTAAAGCGATGCAGTGCTGTATCGCAAAAAATGGCCTGCTCAGGAAGTGGGTAAATCCTTCCGTGGTTAATTGTATGCTTTGGTTTTTCTTTTGACGGGCTTTTCTGGCTCCAACCCACTGGTTCCATGTGTTGTAACACAGGGTTTGTGAGTTTGGAGAGGAGTCAACAAGGCCTGTGAAACACGGAGGTGGATCGCTGATGTTTTGGGGATGTGTGAGCTACAAAGGTACAGGGAATTTGGTCAAAATTGATGGCAAGATGAATGCAATATGTTATCAAAAAATACTGGAGGAACATTTGCATTCATCAGCCAGGAAGCTGCGCATGGGACATACTTGGACATTCCCACATGACAATGATCCAAAACACAAGGCTAAGTCAACCGGTCATTGGCTACAGCAGAATAAGGTAAAGGTTCTGGAGTGGCCATCTCAGTCTTCTGACCGCAATATCTGTAAGGAACCATCTGAGGCCATCGGAATGCCTATGCGCGGGCGCACGTTCGCGTGTGTGCGCGCGTATGCGCCGGCAATGGCGCCAAAATGGCCATTTAAGCTGACAGCACCCTGCAATCGGGGCTGTCCTTTCTACGGCGTTCCTGTAACCTGCGACCCCTGTGTTTACTCTGAAGAGATCTTCCTGTAACCTGTGACCCCGGCTTTACTTGGACTTTGTTGCTTTCTGCCTGTCCTGACCCCCGGCCTGTCTACGACTACTCTTTTGCCTGCTCCTTCTGTACCGCAATGCCAGCCTGTTACCGACCCGGATAGCACCACCATTTTTCTGCCTAGCACGAGCTTCAGTGGACCCTCACATACCACCAGTGACCCAGTCCAACCCTCGTGCTCCCTTGTGCTCCAGAACTCCCTGTCTGCACTACCAGGGATTCTCGGACAGAACGTACTTGACGTACAAACTCTAGAGGGGTCTCACCGAGTTACTATAACAGTTCATGGACCACCTGCTCAGACTGAATACGTCCCCTAGTGGAGAGAGCGCCGGGACCAAGCTCTTAGGGACCATCACGTCTGTCCCTCAAGACCTCGTGTTCCCTCGTGCTCCCAACCTGACCCAGTGACCACCATACACTCCCAGGTGACTTCGAGCACGATCCGTCTTTTTACCACCACGATAGGCCCAGCCATTGTCCGACCGTAACGCCATGTCTTCCTCGTCCGTTTTCTCATCAGCATCTGTCCGGCCCCCAGTCCTGTCCGTCTTTCGTTGTTTCAGGTTCATTTCGGCCCCAGTGTCCAATGTCCTTCTAGAGAAGTCTCATTTGTGTCCCCAGCGTCCAATGTCCTTGCGGCATCTTTCCTGTCGGGGCTAACGTCCCACGACAGTCGAATTTACCGGTAAAACCGCGGTAACGGCC
>BLSH010348236.1:2271046-2289347 GCA_018402905.1 Glandirana rugosa
CCCTAAGTCCGGATTTAATTTCCTATTCACAGTGAAACGACCGACGACTGACTAAGTAGCCACGGGTAATTATGTGCACTGATGAATCAGTCAGCAGCCAGCAAAGTGACACTTATCCTTTAATTTAGGCCTGAATCCCCCACCCTTTTGCCCACCTAGCAGCACCCCTGTCTGTGGCACAATTTGTATTGTTGTCATTTTGCACTTACCTTCTGGGCATGAAGGTGGGCTAGATTCTGCCTCCGCTGACAGGCCAGGGGTGGGAGACTCCCTTGGTCCCTTGGGGGGGTGGGCCATTTGTTTTTTCTGTTTCCCTGTTGCAAAATACAAATAAGAACATAAGTGCAAAAGCTAAAGAAATGTCTAAAAACACTTTAAAATTCTATTCTTCATATATGCTTTAGTTGGAAATTTAAATTTGTAACTCCAAGGCATACAAAGAGTTCAAAAATTCACCTATAATTCTCTCTAGCTACTTTGACTAAGAACAGATCCAGACACCTAATTTACACATATACATATTGCTTACAGAAAAATATTGCTTACTTTTTTCCAGGACTCTATGGATCCGGAGCAGCTGGTCTTGCTCCCGGTGTTTGAGATCGGACCAGCGTTTGTGGAGCTGATCCTTTGACCGCTAGACCCCACATTTGCGAGACAGTCGATCGATGACCCGCTCCAAAATATAATTCTTATGGCTGTTAGGCCTCTCATAATTCCCCCTCTTGCAGTCATAATCACGTGCCTCCATGATGCCCACCATGTCCACCATCTCAGCCTCGGTCATGGGGGTGGCTTTAACTTTGCGGTGTGATCTGCTGGCCTGGCTGCTGCGAGAATCCGCCATGTTTGGTTCCGATCGTTTTGTGGAGTTGTTACGGTTCACTCCCCAGTGCCGCGACACACCTGAGAGTGGAGTTGTATGCGCAGTGTATAAAAGCCGAACGAACGCTTGAGGAAATGGCCGTAGGTAGGAACATTGTGCGAGAACGAACGTTTGGGAACCCGCTTAATATTTGGTGCAAACAAAGGTTCGACTGGAACTTCTGACATGGTGGGTAGTGGCCTACACTGTTATGCTTGGGGCCTAGATGGGGATGAATGGCTTATACTGCTTGGCTTGGGGTCTAGATGGGGATGAATGGCTTATACTGCTTGGCTTGGGGCCTAGATGGGGATGAATGGCTTATACTGCTTGGCTTGGGGCCTAAATTTGGTGGAGCTTAGGGGTATGCCAGGCAAAGTTGCATGATTCTTTGTCTTGTCTATTGCAGGCATAATGAGTGACAATTTCTTCTCGCATGAATTACTGCCACAGTTCATCGATTTTATACAGGCAACTCCCCTGTCTGTGGAATGTCCACACAAAGGAGTACTACAATCGGGCCCGAAGGCAGGCAGCTCGCGAGCAGCTGGTGGAGCTCTGCAAGCAGATCAAACCCGATGCTACAGATAAATATGTCCGAACAAAAATTGCCAACATCAGGACAATATATGGGAGAGAGGTCAAAAAGATACAAGAGTCACAAAGGTTAGGAGCTGCAGCTTCTGCTGTGTACGTACCAAAACTCTGGTATTTTGACAGCCTCCATTTTCTAAAAAACCCATCTGAGGCCAGGCCATCACTATCTACCCTCCCCTCTACCTCTGCTGAGGCCATAACTGAGAGACCTGAAGATGAGGATGTGGAGGAGGCCGTCTTGGCCCAGGTATAGTGTTGGTGAACATATTGTAAAGATAAAATACAATGCTAATAACTAAACCTTATTGGGCAAATATTTGAGCCTTAACACATTTGTTTCAATATCCAAACACAGTCGTGGCCTAATGTCCTTTTTAGGATAAATCCAAATGTTTGTGCCAGAATGCTAGTATTTTGTATTTCTAATTATTCAATTAGCAACAGTCATGAAATGTACATTTGTTTGGATTGATGACCCACACAAACAAATGTATTAAAATAATGTCACTTTTTATACACAGGAAAGTGTGACAGAGGAGGAAGCCGCTGGGCCATCACGATTTTGCCAGTCCCAAATACCTCCCCTCCATGTTGGGATGAAGCGCAAGCGGAGAAGCCATAATGTGGATGAGGGCGCATCCACATTCTTTAGGACGGCCACAGCCATCCTCCAAAGGGATCTCGACCAAGAGGAGACTTTTGGTGCCTATGCAGCTGACAAATTAAAGAACATGACTCCATACCAACAGAGCAGGGTAGAGGAGCTCATGACTCAAGTCCTCTTCAAGGGGTAGAGGGGACTCATTACAGAATTTACTGAGATCCATGAGAATGTGCCTCCACCACCACCACCTCAACCATCTATACACCCATCGCAACCACCACATCAGCATGCTGGCCAGTGGCAACATGCTCCCCATGGCCACCACCAACAGCCATGGCCTGGGGATTATGGGCAATACCCCCATTGATGGGTTCCTTTAGTTTAATGTTTTTTTGTTGTTATTCTTTTATTTTGTTTTTTTTTCCCCACATTTTGCTGATGTGAAGCACTTTATTCTGTTCTATTTAATTTGCAGCAATAATGCATTTATAAGTTAATTTATGTTCTTTATTCTTAAAAACAGAGAATAATGAAAATAACAATACTTGCCTATGTTTTTGGAGTCAAATTACAGGTTTAAAGTTGAAAAAGAAAAGTTAGAACAATTAGCAAGGAAAAAATAATACTTTAAATTTGGTAATTCGATTTCCGAGATAATGATATTGGGGAAATGTTCAATAGAATTAAAGAGATTCACAATATTGCCAGTTATATTTCTATCACTACAGAAAAACTGTCTTTCATTACGTTCGGAACATGAGGACCTCTAGCAATGCTTCTCCATTACTATCCCATTGAAAAAGATGCTAATGTGAGCTGCATTTCGCTATTTGAATTCAATTGCCGATAGACGAAGGAATATGCATTGTGAAATTGGAACTAGGTTTACACGAACGGACCTTTCCAGATGTTCCTGATTCGGAGTATGCGTGTTTTTGCAGGATATATGGACTTTTTGATGGACTTATTACATGATCATGTTGTATATATCTATTATGTTATTTTAGATTTAGGTCTGCGCCTTATTTTCACATATTAATTCATTGCTACCTTTATGGTCTTAAAGGGGCAGCGACCACAATAATAATTTTTTTTGCTATTTATTCACCTTTTAGGGCACAAGTTCTCTACATTTGCTTATCAGTGTTTTTGCAGGTACAACTTGTTGAACCAACTTCTCTGTACACACGGTACAACAGTTGTGCGAACGCTTGTCGTACAACCAAAGTTTTCTAGTCTGCTCATCCAACTTCTGTTGTACGACCTGTCACACGTCGGCTGTTCTAATCGCGTGTACTAACGGTCGGGTGATCATACAACGAGCGGTCGCACGCCCGTTTGCGTACGACCGTCGAACGTGTGTTTAGCCTAAGCACACAAACTGGAGTGCTTAGCAGTAAACTGTTAACTCACAATAGGTACAGCTTCAGCTCTTAGACATAACCAAATATTTTGCTTGGAACAGAAGCAAATATAAGTCTTATTACAACTACATATTTTACCAATGTATATACGCAGTGTTTGCTGTACACCTAAATTGCTTTTTATATTCCACATGTAGACCCCTTTCACACTGAAGCACCGCTAAAACAGCTCTAAAGCACCAGTCACTTTTTGCCATGCTTTAGCGGTGTTTTAGCGGCGCTTTAGCAATGGTTTTTGGGCTGTTTTTTTTAAGGTGACGTGACAACACGACCTTAAAAGAACCCAAAAAACACCCATTTTGCGGCACTTCCAAAGCACTTTTCAAGCGCTTTGGAAGCGCTGCCCATTCACTTCAATGGGCACGGGTGTTTTTGAAGCACTATTTGTAGCGCTTCAAACCTGCCCCAAAGATGCTGCTTGCAGGACTTTTTTGACCGCCCCACAAACACACCGCCCCAGTGTGAAATGACCCATTGAAATCAATGGGAGGTGGTTTTCAGGCGCTTTTCAGAGGCTATTTCTAGCGCTAAAACACCTAAAAAGCACCTCAGTGTGACAGGGGTCTAAGGTGGGAGACAGACAAAGCCTCCCAGCTCATAACAAGTCCAAATCTAGTGATAAATGATAGCTGCTGACACCTTTGGAAGAGGTGGTAACTATATCAGCTCTGAAGTGTGTAATCAGAAGGCAAACACCTGCAAGCATTTAATGAGCAATCATTAAACACAGACTTGTCTATGCAGCCCTTGCATGGAGGTTAAGCCCAGGAGCCTGTCAATTAAATGTTGCAGGATCCACATTTTATGTTTCTAGTTCAGCCTACTGGAGGGATATTCTAAATCCTAAATCCTAAATAAAACACAGCAGACCACACTAGGCTGTCACCTCCCCTTGCTGCCAAAAAGGAGATTGTAATGGTAAACATGGAGTAAGCAGACTCCAATAGCCCTTCACATGCACAAGTGTGATCTAAATGTAGAAAGGAGTTAACAGGTTGCAGCTTCTGCTGAACTCTGAGTTTTCCAGCATTAGCAATGCAGATTGACAGGTGTTAGGGCCTCTTCTTCCAACTTACCACACTAATGGTGGATATGAACACAAAGCACATTCACCCTGTGCTTATAGGAGGCATGCAAACAGCCACAAGACCCACTAAAGCGAGGACATCCAAAGGGTAACCCCACACTGCACCTCCCCACAGTATGGGTAGGGTAGGAAGGAGAGCTATAGGCAACCCCCCCAAACAACCTACATTGGAGTCATCTGTCAAATCCATAGCAGGTATCATGGCAGAACCAGACTGCATGGTGTAGCTTTGCTGACCAGAGGAAGTCTGCTGTAATACTTCTGGGTAGATCCAGGTCTGCCTACTGCTTCATTCACCACAAGTTTGCACTCCCTCCCTGGTGCCCGTGAATGATAACACCAGGGTTATTTAGGTTGGCCAGATAGAGTGCTGTCACCATCGTTTTTCCTTTTCTTAGACATATTGTCTGGCCGCTCTTGATGAGGGCCTTTTTGTGCAAAAGAAAGGGAAGATAGAGAATTCACATCAGAATCCATTGCTTCATTTTTAATAGTGGGTAAATGTAGATTCAAATGTCCCCTACGATGGCACAGCCCGCTATTGGATCATTTATATGCTTGTGCTAGGTCATAGGCTAATTTATCCCTCATGTATTTGTTTTCTTTGGATTTATTAAGGTCAGTGGCATATTTAGTCAGATGTTCTTTGAGTCCTTATTCCTTTTCAGGAAAATTAGGAAAGGAGGTCAGGGTTGTATGTTCCATATACCATACCTATATCATCTTGTCCAAATTGGCAAGTTCTTGGTCATGTTGGTCACGTAAAGTTTACATCATGCTAATAAAGCACACCTGCAAATTTAATTACCATGTTTTTTTCAGGTCAGACTCTACTTTTGTTAGGTTAGGAAAAGTTGTATCCGTAAGCCCCAAGGGGGCATCGGTATGCATACATACTGATGATGAGTATTTCCTCTATGAGAGTAATTTCATGGTTTATGTTTGCATTATTAGTACTCCACAGTCTGCATACCCTCCTCTATGGCTGGTCTAACGCTGGTCTTGGTCTTCCTGTTGGGGGCTTCCTGTGGTGGAGTGGGCCAAATGCTTCCCCCTTTCTCTTTTCAATATTTTTTATTGAATTTATCAAGTTTAAGGTAAGCATACGTAGTCATGTTATATAGTTTCCAAGGAAGCTATCAATTTAAACATGAAAAAATAAAAACAAGAAAGCAAGACACAAATGTACACAGTGTCAACGAGATATTGTACAGTTAACCATTTGAAACTGATAATATAGAGAGGCTCAGTAAACTCCATTACAAGAAAGGGTTGTCTTGAGCTACTAACACATCAGCGTAGGGGTAAGTAAGAAGGGAGAAAACAGAACATTATAGTGAGAGTTGGGCATATGAACCAAGGGGACCAGTCGTTCTCAGTTTTCATAGCGGTTTCTTCAGCAGAAGATAGCATGCGTTCATAACTAACATGTATATGGCTTAGTGCTATTACTTCTTTGAGGGAAGGCGGATCAGGGGATTTCCATTTCCTGGTTAAGGCAAGTATGGCCGCAAGTAGAACATAAATAACTACCTTACGTAGGTGGTGAGGGAAGTTCTCTTTACCCATATTCAAGAGTGCTAATTGCGGGGTCAGGGAACAAGGCATCTGTAGAATTTCGTTGAGAATTTGGAAGACAGCAGACCAATAGTAGGTTAATTTAGGGCATTCCCAAAGGATGTGAAAAAGGCTTCCTATTGTCCCGCAATCTCTCCAGAATTTAGATGGAGTTGAGGGGTCCCATGTATGGATTTGCATCAGGGTTAAATACCATTGTAAAATGATCTTATGAGATAATTCCCATAGTCGGGTAGCTTAAAAGGTGGCCCCTATAGCTGCTAACCATTGAGGTTTGGTAAAGGTTTGGCCTAGACCAACTTCCCATTTGGTCATAGGAAGAAGTTTTTGAAAATTGAATTTGTTTTGCCATAGATTATAAAACAATGTGATATCTTTCCCGCTAGATGTGTGGTTGGATAGATATTGCCAAGCCGATCTAGGGAGTGGAATAAATAGATGAGCATTATGTAACAGACAGTGGGTTACCTGCAAGTACCTGTAGTATTCTGAGGTGGGTAAGGCAAATTCATCCTGTGACCTGGTAAAGGGTTTAAGTAAATCATATAGGACAGATGATGGTGATACCTTTAAGCAACCATGGTTGAAGAGAGAGGTTAGGGATTAGCTGGTAGAGCAAAGTAAGTGGGAGTGAGGGTTTACAGGGGTTAGGCCCCGGAGGGAACTTGTAATGTAGATAATGGTAAGCTGCTGCTGAAGCCAGGATGGTAGGAAACATATTAGATGAGCTTAGTTTGTGAGAGGGTTGGCTGTGTAACCAAGAAATAAGGTCATTCTTGAAAGGCTTCTAAATCCCTCCAGGGGCAATGGTATTCTGGCAGGGACCAAGCTCTGCGTTGCACCAAAATGATAGTGATAATGCCAGATAGTAATCTTTAATATCTACAAAACCTGTACCTCCAACTCTCCTATGTTCGTATAGTGTAGAGCGTGAACATCTTGGTTTTCCTTGCCAGATAAAGTGGCCTATGAGAGATTGGATGGATTTGAAAAAGGATGCTAGTACAGGGATAGGAAGCACTCTAAATATATAGAGCAGTTGGGGAAGTTTCAGGATTTTGAATGTGGCTAGTCTTCCTACCCAGGGTAGTGATGTTTTGTTCAGGGTGTCTAAGACTTTGGGAAGGGAGTGTAGAAGGGGAACATAATTCAATTGGTATAGGGAGGATACCTGTTTGGTTAGTTGGATGACCAAATAGGAAATTGAGTCAGTGGCCCAGAGGTATGGGTATTGTGCCTGTAGGGTAATTTTAACAGGTGGGGGAATTCCTAGATCGAGTATAGAGGGCTTGGAAGCATTCATTTTATAATACGATATGGCGCTAAAGTTGGATAGAACTTTTTGTATCAAAGCCAGGGAAGGAGCCGGTTTTGTGAACATTAAGATGATATCATCCGCAAATAGATTAATTTTGTGCTCCATGGAGCCTATGGTTAGACCTGAAATATCTTTGTGGGATCCGTTGGCTTCTACTAGAGGTTCCATTAATAGATTGAAGAGAAGAGGGGAGAGAGGGCATCCCTGCCTCGTTCCTCGTTCGAAATTTAAAGCATTTCTGAAATATAAACTTGGGCCGACGAGTGGGAATAAAGGGCCATAATTGCAGAGAAAATGTGACCATGGAAACCACATTTTTGCAGGGTAGTTGATAAGTAGGGCCAGTGGACCCTATCAAATGCCTAAAGAAAGTAGTAAAGAAGGCATCTGAGATTTTTGAGCATGGTGGATGATATTGACCAGGTGGCGTTGGATATCTGTCTGCCTTTGGTAAAGCCTGATTGATCAGGATGTACTAGCTTTGGTAGAATATCAATTAAACGATTGACTATGACCTTGGTGTACAATTTGAGGTCTTGTTTGAGAGGGGAGATGGGCCTGAAGTTTTTGGGGGAAGTGGGCTCCTTCCCTGGCATTGGCAAAGTCACAATCAAAACATTCAGCATTTCGTTCGGGAAGGAGGACGAGGTGGCAGCAGCATTAAAACATTGAGACAGAGAGTTGGTGAGGATATCTTTTGATATGTTTGAAGTATTTTCCCGCAAAGCCATCTGGGCTTGGGGATTTGTTGTTTGGTAAGGCTTCTATCGCCGTTTTGATCTCCATTTCGTGAAAGGGTAGATTGAGGTTTTCCAATTGGGCTTGGGTGAGGGATGGTAATTTAATGGCTTTGAGAAAAGACTGTATTTTATTAGGCTCTTGAACTAGGTTGGATGGTTGGATTAGATTATAAAGAGTACTATAATAAGTACTAAACGAGTCTGCAATATCTTGTGGATTGGTTAGTTGTTCTTTTGTAGTTGGGTGAAATAGAAAGGGAATGATGGATTTTTGTTGGTGGCCCTTTAACTTCAAGAACAGTTTACTCGCTTTGTTGCTAGATGCATAAAAGGATATTTTTAAGCATTTTTGTTATTTTTCAAAGTTCCAGCCTGAGGTAGCCCAGTTTGGATTTCAATTTCGGAATGGGGTTGGTGCTTGTTTGGGGAATCTGTAGTTTGGATGCCCATTAATACTTTTTCAATGTGCTGCGCTCTTTCCCTCTTCATTTTAGCTTGTGGGAATAAAAAGACCTCGCATATATGCTTATGCATGGCCCATAGAATGGCCGGGTCGGTTGATGGGACTGAGTCAAGTTCAAAAATTCTTTAAGGAGGTGATGGAGCTCATCCGAGTAAGGGGTTGATTGAAGAAGATGAGTATTCATCCTCCTTGTGAAGGCAGATTTATGATTTGGAGTGTCCCTGATAGTTACACAAATTGGTGCAGGGTTGGACCATGTAGTGGGTAGAATATCTGAAGCTGAAACTTTCTGCAGAAGCCATTTGTCTATTAGGAAAAGGTTGATGCTAGAGTAGACGTTGTGACACATGGTTAAAAAGGTGTAATCGCGTTCTGTGGCATGTTGACAACGCCAGACATCATGAAGTTGAGAGTCTTGTAGGAAAGCCTTTAGGGATGGTCTTCCCGTTTTAGTTGGGTTGGAGGAATCGAGTTGTGGGTCTGGAGAGATGTTGAAGTCTCTGCACCAGATGTTGGAGCTGTGTTGAATTTTGCTACCTTTTTTGTGGAGGTTCTTCAGGAAATGGACGTGATGGGTGTTGGGAGCATACACGTTTACAATTTTATAGGGAGAGTTGTTCAGAAGGCATGCCAGGATTATATAGTGGCCCTCAGCATCCTTGATGCAGTGCAGCAATTGAAAAGAAATCGAGTCCTTAATGGCTAAAATGACTCCCTTCTTTTTCGCTGGGACACTGGCAGTGAAGACTTGAAGTAAGGATCTGTGGGGGCATTTGGGTTGGTGCTGTGATTGGAAATGTGTTTCTTGCACACAGACAATTTTGCATTGAGTGGACACAGCCAGCTTCCAGAGGGAGGCTCTTTTGACTGGGTGGTTTAGGCTTTTTGTGTTGATGGATAATATATTAATGGCCATGGCATCAGCTCAAGGAGATTAAGTAATGAAGTTCACTATAAACAGGCCATGAGAAAGAGAAGTTGTGACCAACTCTTGTAGTGGTCATCACGGGTGTAGCAACTGGAGTTTAAAGGCTGCTGAGTAAAAAAAAACAAGAAAAGAAAGATGACAGAGAGAGAAACTGTTGACTACTGCTAAAACACTTCCTGCAGTGGGACACTACTGTGCCCAGGAAGGAAAGAACTGGGGTAGGAAGAAAGTTCTGTGAGAAGCCAGAGGCTAGGATGAACCAGGATGGGCAATGAGATGCCAAGTGATCCATAGCATCTGTTAGCATGGAGTGGATCTTGGGCAGATCCTTTGAGACTGTGGTTGGTAATATGGTAGAGCGGATTTTGTTGAAAGTGGGTTCTGTGAGGTAGGGGGGTCTGGTATGATGCTCCAGATGTGCAGTTGCTGGAGACTGCTTTGGAGAGAGATGACATGTTTGGAGCCTTGATGGGTGACCAGGAGTTTGGCTGGGTTTGCCTACTGGTACGGGATTTGGTGGTTACATAAGGCTTTGATAATCGTATTAAGTTGTCTCCGGCGATATAGGGTGAGTTGGGATAAGTCTGTGAAGAGTTGGAAGTTCCTGTAAGGCTCAGGTAAGGTGCCCACAGATTTGGCTTTTTGCATGAGTTGGTCTTTGGTATGGTAGAAATGGATGCGTTGGATGACATACCTGGGTATTGAGTCTAGAAGGTGCTTAGGTCTGGGGAGCCTGTGGATGAGGTCTATAACCAATTCAATATTTTTGAGCTCCGGGTGGAGCGTCTTGATCAAGCCGCATGCATAGGTTGGCAGATCCTTTACCTCTTTGGATATACCCCTGATGTTGATGTTATTCGGGGAGCGGTCTTCAATGCCCGCAATTTTATCCCTAATCCAGTCTTGTTCCTCAGACTGTGCGTCTTGGGCGTCAATTACATCATTAATGGTGTTTGCATAGTCTCCCAGCTTTGTTTCTATGTGCTCTAGACTATTCACTAATATGGATACTTCCTGCTTGAACTGCTGCATGAGGTGAAGCATGTTAGATTGTAAGGAGCTGGGGAGAGACAGAAGCATGTTTTTAAGGGTAAAGTCCAGCACTGGCTGGTTTGATGTGGGAAACATGGCTATGGCGTCAGGGGGAGTTGGCGGTGACCCAGAGGAATGAGAAGAATAGCTCACATCAAAAGAATCTGCAGCAGGGGGATCCAGCCTCATTCTCGCCTTTGCAGGGCTGCCTGAGCACGGAGTGTGAGGAGGAGAGCAGTTCCAGTTGTCACTGTGGTGTTGTAGCTCCATGCTGTTGTCTTCAGCAGGAGATGCGGCCCCTGTGTGCTGTGAAGCCAGTAGAGCAGAGGAGCCGCTTGTGGTAGCAACGGAGCTGGCGCCATTTTGCCGGCGTCTCTCCGCCGGCTGGTATAGGAAGGTGGTCAGCTTCTGAAGGTGCTGCCGCTCCTCTTTGTTGCCATGCTGCTGGAGTTCACAGGGAGTAGGTGAGTACTCTGATTAGGTACAGGCTCTGCTGGAAGCTGAGAAAAGTTGCGATTACCCAGTCCGGTGTGCAGAGGCTCAGAGACCAGCGTCCACCTTGGTCTCTAGCCGGGCCTCAGAGACCAGCATCCATCTTGATCTCCAGCTGGACCACGCCCCCGCTTCCCCCTTTTTCTTTGTCTCTGCCTTGGTTTTTCTGACACACGGTGTGTGGGTCAAGATCCTGTTTGACTGCGCATAACAATACCCCATTGTATGATCAATGTATATTTCAAGTTGTGGGCTATTGAACTTTTGTATATTTTCTTCTTTTGTTAAGTAGCATCCCTTACATGTACTTCCTGATGAAGCCAGGATGGCGAAACATGTAGAAGATTATTTGTAAAGGGATTTTGTTTTTAACTGCTACATATATATTACACTGCCAACCATTGTACCATTGTTTTAACAATTCTTGTAAATAAAAACATGTTATTTTAACAGTGGCAAGTGTGTTAACAATTTTTCAGCTATAAAATCCCATTATGAATTTTTACACTAGTTTTTAAATTATTGTGGTAATTTAACCCCTTGATGCTGGCGTAACACTAGGTTTTTTTTTTTCCTGGGGCTGCATATGCACGTATCTCCCTTTGTGCTGGGAGTGTTCTCCACAGCGTGCTCCCAGCACAGGGACTGTGGTTTCACCAAGAGTCCCATACTAATGATCAGGACCGGAAATTCCGATTCTGGGTCACCTGATTGCTGTTGTGGCGTCTGATTGGCCACCACAGTAATCAGTCACTGTTAAGCCTGCCCCTGTGTTTTTCTCTCTCTGTGAATGGAGAGGAAAGATACATTTTATCCTTCTCCCTCCTTGCAGAAAAAGAAAAAAAACATGTGCAAAAAAATAAAAAATAAAATAAATAAATAGATAAAAAATAAGATACAAAAGAAAGAAAAAATACCTAAATTGATCTCATTCGGTACCAGGGTTAGTGCTTGGGTCAAGTAAGGGTCAAAGGTCAAGGTCAGGCTCAGTATATTTTGGGCAGGATTTTTTTTTTTAAATTAGCGTCAGTGTTAGGTTTTTGTGTGTTTTAGGTAGGACAAAAAAAAGCAAAATGCATACTATTGTTTAATTTGTTTCTGGGATGCACTACAGATACAAACAACAAATAACATACACATATGTGTTATTGCTGTGATTGCCAGGAGAGAATTTATTTTGGGTTTTTTGGTGGTAGGTTATGGTAGTAACAAGAAATATACAGCTAAATTAGACATTTTTTTTTTTTTACTATTTTGGGCCAGTTTAAAAACAAAAATCTGGAGATATCCATAACCATTTACTACCAAATGCAATCCCAATGTTTCCTGAAAAAAACAAGGTATAATCCTCCTGGATGCACAAAGTAGTTGTGATGATATGTCTGGTTTTACTAAAGTTGCAAAATTATGCTTAGGCATTAAGAATTGTTTTACCCTTAGGCGTGAAGGGGTTAAGTAACTAAAGGCCAAAATTAAAATTTGAGTTAACCAGAAAGGGAATAGAGAGGGAAACTTACAATCCTGCTCAAATGGACACAAACAGCAAAAAAACTTGCAAAGGTTTTAAATATTCCCTATACTATCTAAAATGTTTTTGTTAATATGAGGAAACATTGTAGAAATACTACAAAGACATTTGTTTAACCACTTCCCGCCCAGCGTATTAACAAATGACATCCGGGCGGGTGGTTCATTATCCTGACTGGACGTCTATTGACGTCCTCAGGATAATCCGCGACCGCGCGCCCTTGGGGGCGCGCTTTGTGGTGATCGGTGGTGGCGTGGGTCAGTCTGACCCACCGCATTATGGACCAAGGTAAAAGGCTTCCGTGGAAGCCTTTTACCATGTGATCAGCAGTGACCAATCACGGCTGATCACAGTGTAAATAGGAAGAGCCGTTTATCTACAGACCTGAGTAGTGGACACCCGATCGGCTGCTCGCCTGGCGGGGGGGGGGGGCTGCGCTGAACATTTATCAGTGCAGCCCCCCTCAGGATCACCCCACTGGACCACCAGGGAGGGAACAGGGAGCCTGCCCAGGACCACCAGGGAGCCCCCTCCCGGACACCGCGAGGAGGCCGCCCAGGACCACCAGGGAGGGAACATGGAGGCCACCCAGGACCACCAGGGAGCCCCCACTAGACCACCAGGTAAGGGCAATATAGTGCATTGTAGGGATGGCACTGTGCCCATATATGATGCCTGCCAGTGCCATCCCTAACAGTGCTGTATGCACCAGTGCCCACCAGTGCCACCTATCAGTGACCACCTGTGCCCACCTGTGCCACCTATCAGTGCCCACCTGTGCCACCTAAAAGTGCTCACCTGTGCTGCCTAAAAGTGCCCACCTGTGCCACCTAAAAGTGCCACCTATCAGTGCCTAGCAGTGCCAGCTATCAGTGCCCATCAGTGCCCAGTGCCGCCTATGAGTGTCCATCAGTGCTGCATATCAGTGCCATGTATCAGTGCCCGTCAGTGTTGCTTATCAGTGCCACCCATCAGTGCTGCATATGTGCCCCATCATCAGTGCAACCTTATCAGTGCCACCTCATCAGTGCCAATCTGTACTGCCTCCTCAGTGCCTGTCAGTCTAGCCTCATCAGTGCCCATCAGTGTAGCCACATCAGTGCCCATCAGTAAAGGAGAAAATGTACTTTATACAAAGTTTTGTGACAGAAACAAAGAAAAATGTTTTTTTTTTTCAAAATTTTCGGTCTTTTTTTTATTTATAGCGCAAAAAATAAAAACCGCAGGGGGGATCAAATACCACCAAAATAAAGCTCTATTTGTGGGAACAAAATTATAAAAATTTTGTTTGGGTACAGTGTCGCACGACTGCACAATCCTCATTCAAATCGCAACAGCACTGAAAGCTGAAAATTGGTCTGGGCGGGAAGTGTTCTAAGTGCCTGGTATTGAAGTGGTTAAAGAACCTGACCAGAGTGATTTGTACAGTTGTATTTTATGAAATCTATATATAATAATACCTTGATGAAATATATGTGACCTTGTATAGTATTATAGGTGTATCAAATGTGTTTTTTTCATTTTGTCAAGAAAATGGCAATCTGCCTGCGAAAATGTTGTTCTCTGCGTCAAGTGGGCAGAGGAATTTCTATGGTAATGGATTGAGAGTGTGGAGCACATACATGGGAGGACCAAGGTCCACAACTGAAGAGGCTTTGCAGTGCTTCAGAAGTGCACTTACCCTTTCACCAATAAGGAGGTAAATAAATGTAAGCCTGATGAATCAAGTCAATCTGTCAAATACACCCTACAATAAAGGCAAAATTGAAAAAAACTACTGTATAAGTAGCATAGGTATAAACATCTGGAAACCATTATTTACAGAGATATTTATTTTAAAAGCTACACTTGCTGGTGCATTATCACAGCGGTCACCAGATCACTAGATCCATAGTTCCCAACTGTACCTAATTTGGAGGGACTGTCCTTGATTTGGAACCAAGTCTCTCTGTCCCTCTTTCCTTCTTATTTGTCCCTCATTTTGGTCTGATCTATATGGTTGTATATAAAATGCATTTTTTATCTTCAAAAAGTGTTTCCCAGTGCTAAACCTTTCATCCAATTTCTACATGCATTTGTAAACTTCAAAAGCCAGTATAGAAGAATAGTAGTGGTAAAAAAAAACACTTGTGGGTTTAACCAATCATTTTTTTCATATAATTCTCCTTTAAGGGGGCGTGGCAGAGAGTGTGTCCTATGCCTACATACTTTTGCTAATAGGTGTCCCTGATTCCCACTTCAGAAAGTTGGGAGGTATGCTAGAACCCTAGATTTGTTTAACCAGTAATTTGGCATCCAACACATGCCCAAAGAAACTTAAAAGCAGACCTTCAGTCATTCTGTAAAGTTGATGCTAAAAGACTTGTCTCCCCACTCCTTAAAGTGGTAGTAAAGTCAAGAATCATAAAAACCACTGACAGGCAGGGTTTTAATAACAGAAGAGACACTAGAGGTTTCTTCTTTCAAAAATATCCTCTCTGCCTGTCAGCGAGTTATGTGATCTGAGTGAGGCCACTGTGGCTCAACCATTCAAGTGGCCGAAGATACAAAACCTGTAAGGAAGACTGGACAAAGATGGAAGCGCCAGAGACCAGGGAGAGCCATGACAGCTCAGCTCTGGAAGACTCCGTTTGTATGTAAGTCTATCATAATGTACTAGTATGTAGTGCATACTAGTACATTATGACTTAAACTTGCAGGGGGGACCATTATTTAAATTAATCAGCAAGACTTTAATACCGCTTTAGATGTCAGTGGATTACAAAATCCCACTATCATTATTGTCACTAATCCCAGGAATCAGCTGGCTTTTTTTTTTCTGGTATCTTGAGATTTCTACACAGAGGAGAATTGGTGGAGGAGGGCTGCAAGGGGGTTGGAGAGGGACTGGAGGAGAGCTGAAGGAGGCCTAAGACGGGAGGAGATGAATATGTACATCCAAAAAAAAGAGAACCACCACTTTGTCTTTATTGCACAAACGTGGCCGCGCTGTGCCCTTACCATGGATGCGCTTCCAGCCCTTTGAATGCACGATTGAGATGTGGGCTTAGTGTGTATGCGTGAGATTTTACATGACCTCCAGGCTGGAACAGCAAGTGGAAAACCTGGAATAGAGCAGTCATGGCTTCATTTGCCCACAGTTAAAAAGGACACATGCAAGAAACCAATGAGTAAGAAAACTTCTTTTTACATGGAAATAGTGAATATTAGAAATAAACTTCATAAATAGTATAATCACTCTTTTAAAAGCCTACGGCCCCTTTCACACGGGAGGACTGATAAGGTCCACCTGTCAGTTATTTCGGTGGACCCAATTGGTCCACACGTGTGAAAGGGGCCTAAAGGTGTTTTGTTTTTTAATTTCACAGCTTTGCCTGGAGTTCTTCTTTAATAAAGTAAATAAGTAAATAGGGTGAGTGTAGTCCTTCTTCCCAGCTTCAACTCCCCTGCCCGTATTTGTCGGCAATACCCAGCTGTTTATTAAGCCCAAATTTTCAGGAAAAATTACACTTTAATGAATTTTAGTGCATGCAAAAAACAATAACATGCCCATTATCTTGGGGAAATATAAAAGATGATGTTACACTGAGTAAAAAGATACCCAACATGTAAAATTGCACACACCCATGGAATGGCAGCAAACTACGGTACCTACAAATCTCCATAGGTGATGCTGTTAAAAACTTTACAGGCTACCAGTTTAGAGTTACCCACGAAGTCTGGTGTCAGAAATATTGCACTCACTCTGAAATTCATGGCAATAATTCACATGTGTGGTGTGATCACCATTTACGTATGCGTGCGGGACCTACAAGTATGTATGCATTTGCATTCGTGCTTAAGCACAGAGGGACTGGGGCACTATAATTTTTCTTTATTAATTATTTATTTTATTTAAAATTATTTTTTGACACTGTCTTTTTACTTTTTTTTGAATAATTTTATTGCTATCACAAGATAAAAAACATCCCTTGTGATATCATGGGCAGTAACAGCCACTCTTTACTTAGAGATCTCTCCTCCACCCTCAAAAGCATCTGATTAAATTGAGATTGGTTTGATCGTATGCTTTGCAAGCCAAATGTCAAACCAAAACTGGAAGTGATAAAGTAGGTCATCCCTTGAAGTTTTTATAGACCATAGAGTTAATTGGGGAATGGAAGTTCCTCCTTTATCTCTATGGCGTGCCAACCTGACCACCCATTTCAGTTCCAGGCACCCCAGGGGAAGGGAGAGCCCAGGTGGTCAAAGATGGGTTGACCCCCCCTCTGCTCCCTGTAAAAATGGCTAGGTAGCTGTAAAGCTGCATTATAGAGCGTCATTAGCTCTAAAATAAAAAGATACCAGAATCATGGCTGTGGAACTTCTCTCTCAATCAACACTGACTATTTTTAATGCTAATGTTGCGACCATTGGTAAATAGATAGGATGTTATATCATATTTGCTTGTTTTTAAAGAGGTTGTAAACCCCTGTGAAGAAAAAAAAACTGCAACACAAAGGCATAAAGAGCTAGTATGCATTGCATACTAGCTCATTATGAAATACTTACCTTAGAACAAAGCCCCACAGGGGTGCCTGTACGCCTCTGGAATGACCAAAATCTTCCCCAGTGTTTCTTTCGGGTTTGAGGGCTCTGGCGCTGTGATTGGCTGGAGCCATGACGACAGCACTCCCGCGTGAATGCGCGCTGGAGCCGCGGGTCACGGCACAGGCACTGAAGAAAAGGCACGTCCCTTCAGAGCACATGGACCAATGACTTAATTGGCGCAGTATACAGTAAATATCTCCTAAATGGTGCAAGTTTAGGAGATATTTACAGTACCCTTGTTTGTTTGTACCTATGGGAAAGCCTATAGTGAGGCTTCCCTATAGGTACAAACAAACAAGGGGCATTTTCTTCCTCTTTAAACTTGTTTACATTTCTTCAATTACTTTCTGGTTTCCATGCCTAGGCAAATGATGTCATACATCCCAGGAGTCTTCAGGAGGGGAAGAGGGGTCTTCTTAACTAAGCACGCCATCCTGCCTGCATGCCTGAGCTACGGGCAGATAGATTCCAGGAAGTAAATGCTACATGAATCCATGCCCCTACTCAAGATGGCCACAGCCAGAAATGCTAGGGGGGTGTTTTTTATAGTGATTACTCAGCAAAATAAAGCATGGAGACATGGATCGATGGGGAAGTTCGCTTTGCATATTAACTTCTTCCCGCCCGCGCCATAGCCGAATGACGGCTACAGCGCGGCTCTAAAATGCCGGGAGGACGTCAATAGACGTCCTCCCATTTGGCTTGTGCTGGGCGCGCTCCCGCGGGCGCGAGCGGCACGTGCACGCGCCGCTCGCTCCCGCGGGAGCGTGCCCGCGGGTCGGGCGGACCCGATGTCCGCCGGAGACCCGCGATCTCCTTTCAGAGAGGAGGAACGGGGAACCGCCGAAGTAAACACGGCGGTTCCCCGTTCTGAGAATGACAGATCAACTGATCCCTGTCACTGGGATCAGTTAGATCTGTTATGTCCCGACCAGCCCTGCCCCCCCACAGTTAGAACACAGCCAGGGAACATTGTTAACCCCTTCACTGCCCCCTGCCGATACCGCGCCCGCCCTTCTTCAATTATACGTTTCGCTTGAAGGGGTAGCTAGGTA
>BLSH010348236.1:2289478-2301572 GCA_018402905.1 Glandirana rugosa
CACGCTCAAAAATGTGTCAAAAACGTCCGACATGTCCGCCCCGATATCGCAGTCCCGATAAAAATCGCAGATCGCCGCCATTACCAGTAAAAAAAATAAATAAATAAAAATGCCATAAATCAATGTCCATAGTTTGTAGGCGCTATAACTTTTGCGCAACCCAATCAATAAACGCCGATTGCGATTTTTTTTACCAAAAATATGTAGAAGAATATAAATCGGTCAAAACTGATGAATAAATTTGTTTTTTTATTTTTTATTTTTGGATATTTATTATAGCAAAAAGTAAAAAATATTGTTTTTTTTTTCAAAATTGTCGCTCTTTTTTTGTTTATAGCGGCGATCAGAAATGACGCAGAGGGGATCAAATACCACCAAAAGAAAGCTCTATTTGTGGGGAAAAAAGGACGCAAATTTTGTTTGGGTGCAACTTCGCACGACCGCGCAATTGTCATTCAAAGAGCGACAGCACTGAAAACTGAAAATTGGTTCGTGCAGGAGGGGGGTTTAAGTGCCCAGTAAGGAAGTGGTTAAAAATGTATTAAATAGTGTTTTCGGATTGTGGTGGTCAGATGCAATGCAGTTCCACCTTAACCTCTTATTAACCTTTAGTTTACCCGAATCATCTGCAATTAAAGCCTTCTCTCCCTTCTCCTTCTTCCTATTTTCCTGCTAAACTGTTTTCATGTTTGTAGTTAAATTGTTTTTAGCACTGCATAAAAAACATACAATTGAAAAAAGCCTGTGATTGATTTGTAAATAGTTTGACAATGCTTTGTACCAAAAAAACATAATTTTAGTATAATTTTAAACAGGACGAATTATAGAATACAATTAATATCTACACTAACACTGATTTGCTTTTAAACTAAAGGGAGCATGTTCATTTTTGGATAGAGTAAAGCTTGAAATACACTGTTTGAAATTCAGCTGGTTCACAGTAACTGACAGAATTCAGGTCAGTGCGTGGCCATCCCTACTTGACAGAAGTTGATCTCTTGATCACCTTCTGTCAAATAGACATGCTAAAGACACTTTTTTGATCAGTGACTGCTTCCACTTAGTAGAATGTAATGTCCAGGGGAGAAGGAGGGTTTCTCCATCCATCTCATTAGTGTAGATGGAACAATCTGTTGCATTTTTATTTTGTTGTTCAGCCTACTGGCTGAACGTAAAAAACTAACAGTGGATCCATATGCTAGCAAAACTTTCTTAGATCTTTATATAAGATACATATGAGGCGGGCTTATTATCCAACTGTTGCCCTTTCTGGCTTCTTTGTCTCTGTAACATATTTGTCTTGACATTGATGGGGACTATCCCCATGTGTTATGTATCACTCATCTTTGAATAAAACCATATGAAAAAAAAACAAAAAAAAAACGAACAGTGTGTATGGCCAACTTAAAGTGAAACTTTAGTCAGAAAATTAAGTCCTGCTAGATCACTTCAGGCTGGCCCCTGTTGCAGGTATAGCTATGTAAAACATTAAAAATAAGTGCATATACTGTTTAATATCCAGTAATACACTGTCCCATCCTGTTCTGCACATGCTCAGTTGCTCTCCATTTTTAGACATTTTTAGGCACTGGCAAGTTTGTAGAGACTGATCTGCAGACAGCCTTAAAGCGGATTTAACCCCTCCTATCCTTTACAGTCAATGAAGATGCTTCTGTTTGGTCTGCAACTGTCATGCTGTTGCACATGTGATCATTTATGACACCGGCCATTTGATGTGTGACAATTTGGTTGAGGCCACAACCATACGTGACAGTTATCCATGCTGGCATTTCACTGGAAGTTCAACATGGCACCTCATGGCAAAGAACTCTCTGAGGATCTGAAAAAAAGAATTGTTGCTCTACATAAAGATGGCATAGGCTATAAGAGGATTGCTAAGACCTTGAAACTGAGCTGCAGCATGGTGGCCATGACCATACAGCAGTTTAATAGGACAGGTTCCACTCAGAACAGGCCTCGCCATGGTCGACCAAAGAAGTTGAGTGCATGTGCTCAGCGTCATATCCAGAGGTTGTCTTTAGGAAATAGACGTATGAGTGCTGCCAGCCTTGCTGAAGAGGTTGAAGGGGTGGGGGTCAGCCTGTCAGTGATCAGACCATATGTCGCTCACTGCATCAAATGTGAGGGGTGTATTCACTTTTGTGAGATACTTTAGATGCTAATGAGGGATCCTATGTTAATGAGGACAAGGGTCTCTTCCCCACAACCCTGACCCAGTGGTTGTGGGGGTCTAAGGACAGGCTTATTGGAATCTGTAAGCCCCTTTAAAAATGAAGGGCCTCCAGATACTATTGGTTGGGGGTGGATGGCATCTCTGGTTGCTAAGAATACAGCAGATGCTGGACTTGCTGCTCCTTAACTACCACTGATGGGTAACTGCCATACTGTATATAGTAGGAAAACTCCTACTCATCCCTATTGCAGAGAGCTATCAGGCTTCTAAGACTCTGATTAATTGAAAGTAATAGGGAAAAAGCTAGATTTTGATGCCTTTGTCCTAAATTTGAAGATACATTTCTCAACAATATCAGGTCAGTTTGGGCAAAGTTTCACTTTAACCATTACTTGGTAAGACGGGATAACATTTTTTGTGCTCTAAATGGTGTCATAACTTTTTATTCTGCAACTTTGTAGCAAAGAAAAAAATCTGCAGTAACAATATGCTGTTATACACTCCAATGATTGCTATCAAACTTGTCTGTGATTTGGCGAAGCATCTTGTTGATGGCTGAAAATGAAGCACAGAAGATAATTCATAACTATAAAATCATATAATACACAGAATAACAATACTCAATTTTATATGTACTGCACATCTTAAAGTGTAGAACTAATATACTTTGACAGCACTACAGAGATCATGTAAATCATACACTTTCAAATGAAAACGTTTGCTCTTACAGTATATCTAAAGGCAAAACTTTATTTTTTTATTTATTTATAGGATTAGAACACTTGTCAGTTTTGTGCCCCTGTTACCGAGATACACCTTCTGTTTGTCATCTTTACTATTATCAACAAAAGTGAAAGTAAAAGAAAATGTGAAATGTTGGGTTGTCCCAGGACATAAATTACGGGGATATCTTCCTCCAGGGACACTAATTCTGGTGATCCTGGTGACAACCATGGATTTCTTCTCTTTGGAGGAATTTTCTGTCACTTTTTGTTTTGGTTATGGGACAGGAAGTGAAGGGAAATCTCCCTAATAGGATACAATTTGCAAAAATAAACCATCTAGGGGTTAATTAATAATGTATAGTGCTGCGCTGCTCTTACTATTACTAAAGTGAAATGATCTTATTGTGTTGCTTACATATCAATCATAACTCATTAAAATCACAATAAATAATAAATAGTGACTATAAAAAGTGATCAATGAATACTCCTAATAAATAATTTCATCAAAATTTAAATACACAATGATTAGTTACATAGTTACATAGTCAGTGAGGTTGAAAAAAGACATAAGTCCATCAAGTCCAACCTATCTGTGTATTTTTATGGCAGTATTACATTGTATATGCCTCAATGTTTTGGTCCCTTAGGTGCACATCTAATAGTTGTTTGAAATGATCTATACTCCCAGCAGAAACTACTGCTTGTGGAAGGGAATTCCACATCCTCACTGCTTTTCCTGTAAAGAACCCTCTACGCAGTTTAAGATTAAACCGCCTTTCTTCTATTTTTAGTGATTGCCGCGTGTCTTTGTGTACTCCCTTGCGCTGAATAGTTTTGTCCCTATTGTGGGGTCACAAGTACAGTATTTGTACATTGAAATCATATCCCCTCTCAAGCGTCTCTTCTCCAGAGAGAATAAGTTCAGTGCTTGTAATCTTTCCTCATAACAAAAGTCCTCCAATCCCTTAATTAGCCTTGTTGCCCTTCTCTGAACCCTTTCCAGTTCCAGGACATCCTTCCTGAGGACTGGTGCCCAGAACTGGAAGGCATACTCCAGGTGCGGCCTCGCCAGAGACTTGTATAGTGGGAGAATTATTGATTTATCTCTGGAGTTGATCCCTCCTTCTTGATGCATGCCAACATTTTGTTAGCTTTGCTTGCAGCAGCTTGGCATTGCATGTCACTGCTGAGCCTGTTCTCTACTAGGACCCCTAGGTCCTTTTCCATCCTAGATTCCCCCAGAGGCTCTCCCCCTAGTGAGTAGTTTGTGTTCATGTTCTTGGTACCCAAATGCATTATTTTACATTTTTCTACGTTAAACCTCATTTGCCACTTGTCTGAACATCCCATTAATTTCTGTGAAGAAATCATTGCCCTGCTTAGCTAGGTATCATCCACAAATATTGAGATTGAGCTGTCTATCCCGTCCTCCAGATCGTTTATGAATAAATTGAAAAGGATCAGTCCCAGGGCAGAACCTTGGGAAACCCCACTCTCTACACCAGACCATTCCGAGTACTCCCCATTTATCACCACCCTCTGGACTCGCCCCTGTAACCAGTTTTCAATCCAGGTACTCACCCTTTGATCCATGTTGAGACCTTAGTTTGTTCAGTAAATGTTTGTGGGGAACTGTATCAAATGCTTTTGCAAAATATAGATACATCACGTCTACAGGCCTTTCTTTATCTAGATGGCAGCTCACCTCCTCATAGAAGGTTAACAGATTAGTTTGGCAAGAACAACTCTTCATGAAACCATGTTGATTACTGCTAATGATACCGTTTTCATTACAATAATCTTGTATATAATCCCTTATTATTCCCTCCAAGAGCTTGCAATTTATTGATGTTAAGCTAACTGGTCCCCAGGGATACATCTTCTTCCTTTTTTATATATTGGTGCTACGTTGGCTTTCCTCCAAACAACTGGTATCATACCAGTCAAAAAACTGCTTATAAAGATTAGGTACAATGGTCTGGCAATAACTTGGCTGAGTTCCTTAAGAACCCTCGGGTGTAAGCCATCTGGTCCCGGTGACTTATTAGCATATAACAATACTTTACATAGATTTGCACACTCCCCTAATGTATCTAAAGTTGATATATATATATATACAGTAAGATATTCATAGAGGTCTGTGTATTCCATGGCTTGATGGTGCCCCATTTGAAAGTATTCCTATAGGTAGAAAGAAAGGTACTAGAGTAGGACATAAAAAGCAGTTGTTGGCATAAGTATAGTCTGATGTATATTGTGGGAGCCAAGTGCAAAAACCCACACATATTGCTTACCATGTTTGGGTACCAACGGTGCACCTACGGGGCATGCGGAACGCCTGTGACCAGCCAGGAGCTGAGGTGGGAGAGGTGGCTGCAGCACCCAGCCAGTATGACGCCTAGCATGGCAAGGGAACAGCTCCGGCATGGTGGGCCTGTGAAGAGTGTGTGTTGGACTAGCAATTATAGGTGTGAAATGGGAGTGTATGTGTGTGAATATGAGAGAGTGGGAGATAATATGAGAGTGAAGAAAAAAGGGGGATAGCGTGGGGATGGAAAAAGAATGAAGATGAGAGGAAATTGAAGAGAGGAAAGGGGGTAAGGGAAAGGCACCTCCCGAGGGAGGGGTAGGTGAGGTGGATGGGAAATGGAACCTAAGCTTGTAAGTTACCTGAGATGTGATGGATGTTGAGGATCGTGTCATAAATGAAGTGCAAGGGGTGAAGCATGCCGGAGATGTCCACCGTGATGCCGGGCAACGCCTGATATAGGCACCGCCGCCATTTGCCCTGCCAATGTCACGTACGTGGGAGCAACAGAAGGGGGAGGAGATGCCCAACCCTGGACAGAGAGTCAGCCGGGGGAGTGGCGGTCCGACCCCATATTGCGCCCCCGAGTGTGTGTACCCAGCCGGCGCTGCGTTCCAGAATGGTGCAGCGTGAAGGACTGGGTGACGTGGCACCGATGCGCAGCATGAGGGGACACGCCCCCCCGCATGACAACAGGAGGCAGGGGAGGAGGGAAAGCAAGGTGCGCCTCGCAGCTCCCGGACCAATCTGTGAGCAGGCAGTGGGGCAGCCCATCCACAGGGGCATGATCACACACAAACAATGGAAGCAAAACAATGGTAACAAAAGTTGATGGTATTACAATATATTGGGAAGGCATCCAAACGATAAAAGTAAAATAAAATTATGGGGGCATATTAGGAGTAAAGGTAAATAAGAATGTCCACCAAGGGACACGTTGGGACTGTTTGACATCAAACCATGGCTGTGGTGTGATCACCACTACAATGGAACACAAATTTAATGTATCAATTGATTGGGATTTGTGTAGGGCAACTATGCAATATTGCTGGATCTGCCAGTCAATATAGAAAATCCAGCTGATATGTTTTACATGTTGTGTGCCTCCATCCCTATTGTATGGAGCAAAAGAAGAACCCCCCACAAAGGGTCGTAGGACTTTAAATGAGGCAGAGACCAAGGGTTCTCATGCCTCCATCCCTGAAATTGTAAACAAAGGAAAAAGGGTGGGACTTTAATTGAGGCACGCAATCACATATATATCATATGTAATCAATATTTTAATATATAAAAATGAGAGTAAGTGAGTATAAATATTGATAGTGGATGTCAGATTAAGGCAAAGGACAGTAGCATGCTTGAACAGTAACAAATCAAATATCAACATAATTATACATTGTAAAGATAAAACCAAGTATAACAATACTTTACATAGATTTGCACACTTCCCTAATGTATTTAAAGTTGATATATATATATACACAGTAAGATGTGCATAGAGGTCTGTGTATTCCATGGCTTGATGGTGCCCCATTTTTAAGTATTCCTATAAGTAGAAAGAAAAGGTATTAGAGTAGAACATAATAAGCAGTTGTTGGCTCTATGCGTTTCGTTGAAAAAAGAAATTGAGTATAGTCTGATGTATATTGTGGGAGCCAAGTGTGAAAACCCACACATATTGCTTACCATGTTTGGGTACCAACGGTGCACGCGGAACGCCTGTGACCAGCTGGGCCTGGAGCTGAGGCGGGAGAGGTGGCGGCAGCACCCAGCCAGGACAACGCCCGGCATGGCAAGGGAACAGCTCCAGCCTATGAAGGGTAATGGATAGAGGGATAAGTGTGTGTGTGATGGACTAGCAATTGTTCTTTATAGGGCCAATATGATCTGGCCTCCCTCTCTTACTATTTATGTACTTAAAGAATTTCTTGGGATTTTTTTTACTCACCTCAGATATGTGTCTTTCATGTTCTACCTTAGCGGCCCTTACCCCCCCCCCCCTTCATTCCTTATTGTGTATCTTATAAATATGGAAATATGACAGAGACCCCTTAGCCTTGTATTTTTTGAAGGCCTTCTCCTTTGCTTTTATGTGTGCCTTTACGTCAGAGTTAAGCCATCCTGGTCTTTTATTAGCTCTTTAAAATGTATTTCCCGTTGGGATACTCTGGCTAATACCTTTGTTTAGTGTATTCTTGAAGCACTCCCATCTTTCCTCTGTGTTCATTGTTCCTAGAATTTTATCCCAACTAACATTTTATCCCAACACTTCCAGCAAGGAGCATAGTTTATGGAAGTTGGCTCTCTTAAAATTCAGTGTCTTTGTATTCCCCTTATGTTTCCTATTTGTGTAATTTATATTGAAACGAATTGACCTGTGATCACTATTTCCTAGATTACCCCTTACTTCCACATCTCTGATCAGGTCTGTTGTTAGTAATCAGAAAGTCTAATAATGCTTTCTTTTTTTCTTGTTGGTGCATTTACCATCTGACCCATGAAATTGTCCTGCGAGACATTTAGGAAATGGCGAGCCTTAGCTGAATGTGCAGTACCTTCCTCTCAGTCAATATCTGGATAATTAAGATCCCCCATTATAATAACCTCTGGAAGTTCGGGTTCTGCAGGTTCGACCAAACTTCGGGTCAAAGTCCGAGTTCAGGTCCGGACTTGACCCGAACTTTGACCCGGACCCCGAACCCCATTGAAATCAATGGGGACCCAAACTTTTAGGCACAAAAAATGGCTGTAACAAAGTCCTGGAAAGTCCTAGAGGTCTGCAAAAGGAAGGAAAATGGGGGTAAGAGTTGGACAAGTGCCCTACAAAGAAATGAGGATAGGGAAATAACTTAAAATAATTTTTAAGCTAAAATCACATAAAAAAAATTCAAAAATGGAGGTGAATTTGGAGTTGGAGGTTGAGGAGGCGGTGAAAGTGGCAGTGCAGGTGGAGGAGGAGGTAGCCAACACTGTTTTTTTTATTTTTGGAATTTTTTTGTTTTTTTTAAAACCAGCAATGTAGATGCACTTTTTAATTTTGTGCAAGAAACAATAAACTGTCCCTTTAAGCAACAGTAGGAACCTCTCCCTATAGAACTAGGAGATGATTTTAGATTCTAAAATCATCTCCAAGTTGTACAGGGAAAGTTTCCAGCTGTTGCTTTAAGGGAAATCTTACTGTTCTAAAATCATCTTCAAAGTGTGTGGGAAAAGCCTATTTCCGCCGCATAGAGCCATATTAGTGTTCTAAAATCATCTTCAAAGTGTGTGGGAAAAGCCTGTTTCAGCCGCATAGAGCCATATTAGTGTTCTAAAATCATCTTCAAAGTGTGCGGGAAAAGCCTATTTCAGCTGCATAGAGCCATATTAGTGTTCTAAAATCATCTTCAAAGTGTGCGGGAAAAGCCTGTTTCAGCCGCATAGAGCCATATTAGTGTTCTAAAATCATCTTCAAAGTGTGTGGGAAAAGCCTGTTTCAGCCGCATGGAGCCATATTAGTGTTCTAAAATCATCTTCAAAGTGTGTGGGAAAAGCCTGTTTCAGCCGCATGGAGCCATATTAGTGTTCTAAAATCATCGTAAAAGTGTATGGGAAAATCCTATTGCAGGGGCATAGAGCCATATTACCATTCTTCCAGCCGCATAGAGAGCCATATTATTGTTCTAAATTTTAGAACAATAATATGGCTCTATGTGCCTGCAATAGGCTTTTCCCACACACTGTGAAGATGATTTTAGAACACTAATATGGCTCTGTGAAGCAGTGTTGCCAACTGTCCGTAAATTTACGGACAGCCCGTAAAAACAGGGCAGTTTTTTTGGATGTCCATAAAAGTCCGTAGCAGCCGAAAAGTGCCAGTAAAAATGGCGGCCATCGGCTCCGGTCAGAGCTGCGCATGTGTAATTACGGAAATCCCCGAGCAGCGAGTGAGAAGATCCGATTCTGACCCTGAGACGAGTTGGACGACCACTCCTCTTGCTGCCAGCTAGTGCCTCTGCCCAGCCCATCCGCCCTCAAATGAGGTTACTGCATTTTACCGCTACGCCACCGCCAGCCAGCACCTGACCGGCGCAGATGCTCCGGATGGATGGATCCTCCTGATTCCTGCCTGCCTCCCTGCTCTGACTGACCCTGCAGCCCTCCGTTTCCTCTTCAAGCCAGCCAAAAAGAGTCAGACAGTGAGTGTGTGACTGTTTGACACCCACACTGTCTCTGCTCACTCTGACAGACAGCCACAAGCCAGGCTGCAGGAGTCTCTCTCTCTTAGTGTGAGTGTGCACTGTATGAGTGCAGTGTGCACTGGATAAATGGCAGGAGGTGATGGGGATGGTGTGATGGAGATGAAGGGATGGTGACAGGAAGTGATGTGGGGATTGTGTGATGGAGATGGGGGGATGGTGTGATGGAGATGAGGGATGGAGACCGGTGGATGGTGTGATGGAGATGAGGGGTGATGGAGGGATGGAGACAGGGGGATGGTGTGATGGAGATGAGGGGTGGTGGAGGGAAGGAGACTGGGGATGGTGTGATGGAGATGAGGGGTGGTGGAGGGAAGGAGACTGGGGATCGTGTGATGGAGATGAGGGGTGGTGGAGGGAAGGAGACTGGAGGGATAAAAACAGAAGGTGATGGCGACAGGAAGTCTTTATAAGTGGGGACAAAAATTCTGGTGATCCTAGTGGCTACCAGGGATTTCACCTCACTTTCTGTGGTGGTTATGGAGCAGAAATTAAGGGGAAATCTCTACAATTTGACATAGGTGACAAAACTGATGGACTAAATAATCTGCCCTTATTATATTGAAAATAACAGAAATATGTTTTTTTACCTTGCTATCTACCTTAAATCACATTGCTATTTGCACAGTGTATTTGTTTGTAGCCTAAATACTGAAATCTGCACTGAAAACTGTAATTTTGTAACTTTTGTAAAATGCCAGTAAAAACTTGGCTGTGCCAGTAAATTTTGGGTGTTGTGCCAGTAAATTTCAATCCGGTAGGTTGGCAACACTGCTGTGAAGATGATTTTAGAACACTAATATGGCTCTATGCGGCTGAAACAGGCTTTTCCCACACACTTTGAAGATGATTTTAGAATACTAATATGGCTCTATGCGGCTGAAACAGGCTTTTCCCACACACTTTGAAGATGATTTTAGAACACTAATATGGCTCTATGCGGCTGAAACAGGCTTTTCCCACACACTTTGAAGATGATTTTAGAACACTAATGTGGCTCTTTGCGGCTGAAACAGGCTTTTCCCACACACTTTGAAGATGATTTTAGAACAATAATCTTTCCCTTAAAGTAACAGCTGGAACCTTTCCCTGTACAACTTGGAGATGATTTTAGAACACTAATCTTTCCCTTAAAGTAACAGCTGGAACATTTCCCTGTACAACTTGATGATGATTTTAGAACACTAATCTTTCCCTTAAAGCAACAGCTGGAACCTTTCCCTGTACAACTTGATGATGATTTTAGAAGAATAATCTTTCCCTTAAAGCAACAGACTCTACCTAGTCCTAGTCTAGTCAGATTGTTCTGTGCAGCAGGATGAGGTGTGCAATCTGTCCCTCAAAGCACCAGTACTAGTATCTCTCCCTAGTCCACAATCAGATCGTTCTGTGCAGCAGGATGAGGTGTGCAATCTGTTCCTCAAAACAGCAGTACTAGTATCTCTTCCTAGTCCACAATCAGATCATTCGGTAATGCAGGATGAGATGTTCTGCAATCTGTCCCTCACAGAGCCAGCTGCATCCTCTCCCTAAACTATCTTGAGAGCATATGACATGCAGCACGCTGACTCCAGCCCCATATAGAGGCTGGGTCACATGGTGCACTGGCCAATCACAGCCATGCCATTAGTAGGCATGGCTGTGATGGCTTCTAGCGAAAACCAGTGAAACACTTGTTGATTGGCTGCCCTTGGCAGCTTTTCAACACGTGGAATAAAATACCAGAACCCCGGACCTGAACCCGGACTTTTTTTGAAAAGTCCGGTTTCGGGTCCGGATCCCGGACACCCAAAAGTTCGGTACGGACCCGAGCTTTACAGTTCGGGTTCGCTCAACTCTAATAATGACCCTTCCCATCCTTGCCGCTAATCCAAATTGCGATAGGAGGTCCGCCTCCCCTTCTTCCCTCTGATTAGGGGGCCTATAGCATATTCCCAGTATTAATTTCCCCCTGGTATCTTCCCTTTGTAGCTCTATGCATAAGGCTTCAACTTCCACCCTAGATCCACTAGTAATGTCATCCCTCACATTTACTCGTATGTAGAGATGAGCGAACTTCTAGAAGTCCGGGTTCTGCTGGTTCGGCCGAACTTCGGGACAAAGTCCGGGTTCGGGTCCGGACAGAACCTGAACTTTGTCCCGGACCCCAAACCCCATTGAAATCAATGGGGACACTGACTTATAGGCACAAAAAAAGGCTGTAAAATAGTCCTGGAAGGTCCTAGAGGTCTGCAAAAGGAAGAAAATGTGGGTAAGGGTGGGACAAGTGACCTACAAAGAAATGGGGACAGGGAGGGGTAAAGAAACATCCAGTGAACAGGGTGGGAATGGGTGTAAAAGAAGGAAAACGTCTGGAGATCCTGGAAGGTCCTGATAAAATGTCGGAAAAAAACACGGATATTCAGTCACAGGGGTAACTAAAGTTACCCCAAACCCCAGGCCCTGTTTCAAGTCCAAGACAGGCCTGGGCTTGGGCCTGAAACAGGGCTTCAAGCCGGCTTGGTCGTCTTGGGCCTGAAGATCTTCAAGCGAGTAGAGATGTATGCTCATTTACACTCCCTACTGTAATGATCACCTAGATCCCACCTTCAACTTCGGAATACGTATCTCGATGTTTCCCTTCTATGGT
>BLSH010348236.1:2302793-2313558 GCA_018402905.1 Glandirana rugosa
TGTGAAGAACAGATGTGCACTGATTAGCGGCTATAATAAAAGTGACACAGACTAAACAGAAGTGTGAAGAACAGATGTGCACTGATTAGCGGCTATAATAAAAGTGACACAGACTAAACAGAAGTGTGAAGAACAGATGTGCACTGATTGACGGTTTCATTTAATGTGACACACAGACTTTAAAGAATTTTGCAGAACAGATGTGCACTGATTGACGGTTTCATTTAAAGTGACACACAGACTTTAAAGAATTTTACAGAACAGATGTGCACTGATTGACGGTTTCATTTAAAGTGACACACAGATTTTAAAGAATTTTGCCGAACAGATGTGCACTGATTGACGGTTTCATTTAAAGTGACACACAGACTTTAAATAATTGTGCAGAACAGATGTGCACTGATTCCCGGTTTCATTTAAAGTGACACACAGACTTTAAATAATTGTGCAGAACAGATGTGCACTGATTCCCGGTTTCATTTAAAGTGACACACACATTTTGCAGAACAGATTATGGGTACTCCCGGCTTATTTATACTTTTTTGACACAGTTTGAAGATGATTTTAGAACAGTTCTATGGCCTCTAACGTTAATTAATACTTTTCAGACCCATTTTGAAGATGATCTCCATTTTTGCATTTTTTATGTTTTTATTTTTTTAAAAATATTTAAAGTTATTACCCTGTCCCCATTTCTTTGTAGGGCACTTGTCCCACCCTTACCCACATTTTCCTTCATTTTGCAGACCTCTAGGACCTTCCTGGACTTTTTTTACAGCATTTTTAAGATTTTTCATTAAAATTACCAGAACCCCGGACCCGAACCCGGACTTTTTTTGAAAAGTCCGGGTCCGGGTCCCGGACACCCCAAAGTTCGGTACGGACCCGAACTTTACAGTCCGGGTTCACTCAACTCTACTCGTATGTCATTTTTTATATACAGGCATACCCCTTCACCTTTTTTGCCCTCCCTATCCCTGCGATGTAGGGAATACCCCTGAATGGTAGCCAGCCAATCATGAGAGCTGTTGAACCAAGTCTCCAAAATTCCCACAAAATCAAATTCCTCTTTGTACAGTAGCAACTCTAGTTCTCCCATCTTGTCCGCCAGACTCCTGGCATTAGTGAACAAGCCACATAGTTTTGTCTGAATGCCTACTGTTTCCTTGCTGGGTATTCCTCGTCTGCATATAAGACTTGTTACACTACTTGCCTCGAGTTTAGGTTCTTTATTCGGCCTACCACTACTGCCCCCCATACTACCCCCTGAACTCTGTTCCACTCTGGCTATTTCTAAGTTTGGACCCCCCGTTGCCTAATTTAAAAGCCCCTCTAACTTTTTGGCCTCCTCATTCCCAGCCGGTCTGCACCTTCCCCACTTAGGTGCAGTCCATCCTTTCTATAGAGCTCTAACCGATTGAGAAATCTGCCCAGATCTCCAGGAACCCAAAACCCTCCTTTCTATACCAGCTCCTCAGCCATTTGTTAACTTCCCTAATCTCTTGCTGCCTCTCTGGTGTGGCTCAAGGTACCGGTAGTATTTCTGAGAATACTACCTTGGAGGTCCTAATCCCCAATTTTGCTCCTAGGTCCCTAAAATCTTTTTTTAGGACACTCCACCTACCTGTAGCTTTGTCATTGGTGCCAGCATGCACCATGACAGCCGGGTCTTCCCCAGCCCCTCCCAGTAATCTGTCCACCCGATCTGTGATGTTCCGAACCTGAGCGCCCGGTAAACAGCATACAGTACGGCGCTTCAGATCTTTGTGACAGATTGCCCTCTCTGTATTTCTAAGAATTGAGTCTCCTACCACCACAATCTGTCTTTACTTTCCCCTGGCTTCATCCCCACCCTAGCTGGAGGAGTTTCTCCCCTGGCAGCTAGGGGTGCCACTCTGCTCCAGAGATGCTGATTCCTGACTGGTTTCCACAATATCACATAATGGGGTGTACCTATTGGGATGTTCCAGCCCAGGATCAGCCTCCCTGACTCTTTCCCTACTACCCTTCCTAACTGTCACCCAACTACTCTGTTCTGGTGCCTGCACCCGCCTCTGTGCTGGCCCCTGCCGGCACCTGCCGAGTACGATCCTAACTCTCCTTAAGTATGGAGAGTCGTCTCAGTGTTGACAGTTGCTTCTTTAGCTTTAGAACCTGGGCTTCCAGGGAAACAATGTTCTTACATTTTGTACAGCAGTATTCGCCCTTGATCGCATAATCAAGGAACGCATACATGCGACAAAAGTCACTTCTCCACACATCATACCTATTGATTTAGTGGGGACTGGGAATTATGATCTATCCAATTAACTAACCGCTGCCTGCCTGCCTCTAATACTCACAGTACGCGTGTCCTCACAACGCACAGCACTCACAGTACGTGTCCTCACAGCACTCAGGTACTCACACCACACTCAGGTACTCACACTACACTCAGGTACTCACACAACACCCAGGTACTCACACTTTTACTCAGGTACTCACACTATACTCAGGTACTCATTAATAGTGATTATAGTCCATATTCTCTTAATGAATCCACAAAGTCTCCAAAGTAGTTCCACGCATGTAAATTTCCATGTTGCACCTTTCACCTTTCACCAGCAGTTTAAAACCATAAAGTGCGTAAAACACAACATGCTTTTATAGGCTCCCAGAACTATCACCTTAAATATATATAAATAGTGCATGTATTGACAAATACACCTTGTATTTCTACTTCTTTAGGTGGGTACCTCTCTCTTATCCCATCCTCGGGGGCTCCTCTCCAGATCACTCCTCTTTGTTATGCAGGGATGGCTCTTTTTGATATTACCCATAAAATTAATGTGGCCATTCTGCATAGCTCTTTCCAGCAGCCTGTGTAACGAAAAGCCTCAGCTTCTCTGCTTCCAAGCAGCTGCAAGCATGATGTTGGTTGAGTGGAATGCTTGCTACCCCCACCAATTGATGCCATGTTTTGGCTACGGGACAGAGGTCCTTGAGGAAGTAATGTGGTGTGACATAATGCGTAGGTGTGGCCTGTTACAGGAAGTGATGTGAGAAGCGGCTGGGTGCCATTTTTACTTGGCTTTTATGCTGTTTCAATTTTTTATTGATGAAAGCACATTTTTATTAAGTAGAACATCTTGTATGTTAAATTATACTACACTATGAGAGGTCCCTCTGTTTTGACCCATATATACACCTTGCAGAGTTAACAGAGATGGTGATCGGGCGGAGGTGCTGGAGCCATATACAGGCTGGAAAGGAGACCCTTGATACCATCCCATCTATCCCACTAGGAGTTTTATACCTTTGAGCTCTGTTTATTCTATTTGGAGGTGAGCACATAGATTGCACAGTGGTGAAGGTGAAGGCATCACTCTATATAAGAAGACTTGATAGGCACAACAGATTTATTGAAGCACATTTGCACTGATCACATTGTTGATGCATATGCACACTCACTTTAATATGCACTTGAAGCACTATTAGCTCTTTAGCATTGGCTGTGTTCATTGTATTTATTTATTTTCACTTTGGCAAGGAATCTCTTTAATATTTGGAAGGTTATACAGCTTTATTGCATTGCACAGATAATTTTGATCACAGATAATGGCATTATAAACAGAGATAGTGCACAGTATTACCATTCTATATAGTTTTAACAGCTAGGTGTTTCACTTCCATGCCCTTCCCGGCTGCAAGGCTAAGAAGAGCTCTGATGGTGGAGTGCTTACGACGGGAGCGAAAGTTTCATCTTAATCTTCACCAAATTTCTGGGAGTAACCTTTGGCAACTAGTCTGGCTTTGCATTTGTGGACATTCCCTTCTGCATCTGACTTTACCTTGAAAGTCCACTTACTTCCTATAGTTTTGTGGTTAGGAGAGAGCTTTGTGAGAGTCCAGGTTTTATTTTCTTGAAGTGACTTTAATTCTTCTTCTGCTGCCTCTCTCCATTTATTGGCTTCATATTTTGGCAGTTTTTCTATCTGGCTTCCCAGGATGTTGGTTCAAGTATGCTGTGTGTTTTGACAGTGTATGACAGCTTGCGGGGTGGTATCCCCTTTGTAGTCAGAGTGGGTCTTCTGACTTCAGGCAGTTCAGCAAGATCTGGTGGGGAACTTGATTTAGACAATGTGAATTCCACCTCTTGTTCTGACTCCTGCACACTTCCGCTTTGATCAACCTTTTCTTCTGGTTTGTTGGGCATATTCACTTCACAGCTTTCAGGGATCAGTGTTTCTGATGATGGACTCTCATCAAAGTAAACACTATGGCTTATTGTCACTTTGTCAGTCTTTGGGTGTAGGATTCTGTAACCCTTAGTTTGCTCACTGTAGCTTACTAGAATGCCCTCTATGGCTCTGTTCTCCATCTTGGATCTCTTTTCACTTGGAACATAGGCATATGCTTTACATCCAAATGCTTTGATGTGCCCTATGCTAGGCTTTGAACCATGTCACATTTGGAATAAAGTACTTTTAATGGCTCTTGAGGGTAGTCTGTTCTGTAGGTAGGTTGCACTCATTACTGCTTCTCCCCAGTACTTGGCATCTGACAACATGCATCTAGCCATTTCTATAAGAGTGCAATCTTTTCTTTCTGCTACACTGTTTTGTTCAGGAGTGTATGGTGTAGTTGCCTGGTGTACTATCCCTTGTCTCTTACAGTATACGTGTATATGTCGCATACAGTATTGTCAGTTTATATGCAACCATAAAAACACAAACAAGTATGTGCGCACAGCCCCTATCCCCTCAGTGAATATGTAAGCATATGAGATGCATAAATACACATCAATCCAGATATAACATTATATAAATGGCATACAAAATTACATATAGTGGGGCCCCTACCACATCACACAGTGTGAAATGGCGGTGATAGTCCATAAACACTTCAGACGGAGGCAGCCATCCCAAGAAGCTGAACCAGGCTCCAAGAACTGAAAAGACAAGGAAAGAGAGGCACCTCTAAGTGTAATATGCACAAACCATTTAATGAGTAAATGAGATTAAAAACACTCACAAGATTACAGATGGTAACAGCATAGAAATCTAGTCCATAAGTGGCGTCACGATCGCGCTGTATCTTGGCATCATCCCAGGCTGCAATCACTGTCAGCTCGTCATATGGATGGATGTTGATAGTAGAAGCCGGCTAACGTCCAGAACAAGGCTTGGGCAGCAGGGAAACAACCAGGCGCAGGCGGGTGATGTCACTAAAGTGCGACACGTTTCTTAGGTGACCGGCCCAGCTGACATGAGAGCCGAGCCTCTTCCTCAGACAAGGACTGATACATACTGGGACATGCTGTTTAAATATTAAAACGAGTAGGGGGCGGGACGAATGGATTAACAGCCACACTATAGTAATAATAAGGATAAAAAAAGCAATGAGAAGGCACGGGACCTTGGCAGAGGAGGAATGTATTAAAATGTGATTATAAGTTTAAAATAACTAAAAGGTGGATATCTCTATAGATAGTTCACTGTGAAAGACACCACCAGTAAATATATATCAGGCTTTGTCTTTAAAATACTTTTTTTTTAAATTAATAAAAACAAAGTAAGCAGACGACTAATTTTAAGCAGGAATAAATCGAAATACCGCATATCTTAGCAGGATAATATAATTATAATGAACAACAGATATGTTAGAGCTTAAAGGGGAAACATGTATAGATAAAAACATTAATAAAAAAGGACGTACATATGTGTAACGTGTTATCATGGACACGTATAATGTTTGTGTGCGGATGAGAGTCGCACGCCCCTATCATTATGAAGCATGTGAATCGCATCTGCAGACACCATGTCCCAGAACACGACACACATAGATCATATGGGGAACCCGTTAGGGTAGAATAATAAAATTAAAAATTAAAATAATGTGCATAAAGTGCTAGGAGGCGGAAATTCATGCAAGTATATGAGTTGGAATAAGACATAGTTCTACAAAATCGAGGATGTTTCGATACTTTCGTTTAAACCACCAGGCGAAAGGACATCTAACGTAAAAATCCAAAATGTTTCACGAGCACAGAGTTTTTTGAAGCGTTCTGCTTCAGAAAATGAGGAGGCAATCTGCTCTATAACCCAGACCCTCAACCCCTGTGTTGATTTTTTATGTTTCTCTAGAAAGTGTCTGGGCACACTGTGGTAATCTTCTCCTTCTTCAATGAGCCTACGATGTTCGCTACTCAATTTTGCCTAACACATAACTGCTTCTGCTTTAATGGCAATTTCTTTCTGCAGACACAGGGTACGGCCATGGGGGCAAATTTTGCACCTTCATATGCAAACCTGGCCATGGGGTATTGGGAGAAGAAATACATTATTGCCAATAATCCCTTCTCGGGCAATATTATCTTCTACAGTAGATATATTGACGATATAATTATCATCTGGGACGGCTCCCCAGATCTCATTAGCCAGTTTGTGGATCATTGCAATGATAACCCCCATGGCCTATCCTTCACCCATGTTTCTAGTTCTAGCACCTTGGCATTTCTGGACCTTGAGTTGTACCATGCAGGAGAACGCATTCTGGCTCGCAATTATACTAAACCTACGGCAGGCAACACTTTTCTGCATTATAAGAGCTGCCATTATCCCCCATGGATAAACAATATTCCTAAGGGGCAATTCTGTAGGTTAAGAAATAATTGTATACCTTCTAATGATTATGTCTCTCAGGGTACCTTTCTAAAAAAGAGGTTTCTTCATAAAGCTTAGGCTTTTGAGTCATATAAAGAAAGAAAACCTCTCAAAAAACGTCATGCGGATAATCATTCTTTTCGCTTTATCACCACATTTCACTCCCAACACAGAAGAATGGAAAACATACTTTCCAAACATTGGAACGTCCTGCTACAAGACCCCCACCTTAGGGATTCATTACCCCCTGACTCTCGCGTGACATACCGCAGAACCCCTGACTTAAAAGGGAAGATTGTGCCTAGCAAACTTAAAAACCCTAAGGTTGAATCCACCATACCCACCTTAATCCCATTAGTAGGTATGTTCCAATGCCGCAAAGCGTTATGCAAAACTTGTGCATTTGTCAATCATGGCCAATTATCTTTCCAAACGAAAGGCAAAACATATACACTCAATCAATTCTTTAATTGCTCTTCTAATTTTGTGGTGTATGGACTCACGTGTCCGTGTGGCTTACTTTATGTAGGCCGCACTATTCGCCCCCTAAGGTGACGCTTTGGCGAACATCGTAGGCTCATTGAAGAAGGAGAAGATTACCACAGTGTGCCCAGACACTTTCTAGAGAAACATAAAAAATCCACACAGGGGTTGAGGGTCTGGGTTATAGAGCAGATTGCCTCCTCATTTTCTGAAGCAGAACGCTTAAAAAAACTCTGTGCTCGTGAAACATTTTGGATTTTTACGTTAGATGTCCTTTCGCCTGGTGGTTTAAACGAAAGTATCGAAACATCCTTGATTTTGTAGATCTATGTCTTATTCCAACTCATATACTTGCACGAATTTCCGCCTCCTAGCACTTTATGCACATTATTTTCATTTTTAATTTTATTATTCTACCCTAACGGGTTCCCCATATGATCTATGTGTGACGTGTTCTGGGACATGGCGTCTGCGGATGCGATTCGCATGCTTCATAATGATAGGGGCGTGCGACTCTCATCCGCACACAAACATTGTACGTGTCCATGATAACACGTTACACATATGTACGTCCTTTTTTATTAATGTTGTTATCTATACATGTTTCCCCTTTAAGCTCTAACATATCTGTTGTTCATTATAATTATACTATCCTGCCAAGATATGCGGTATTTCGATTTATTCCTGCTTAAAATTAGTCATCTGCTCACTTTGTTTTTATTAATTAAAAAAAAAAGTCCTTTAACGACAAAGCCTGATATATATTTACTGGTGGTGTCTTTCACAGTGAACTATCTATAGAGATATCCACATTTTAGTTATTTTAAACTTATAATCACATTTTAATACGGTCCTCCTCTGCCAAGGTCCCGTGCCTTCTCATTGCTTTTTTATCCTTATTATTACTATAGTGTGGCTGTTAATCCATTCGTCCCGCCCCCTACTCATTTTAATATTTAAACAGCATGTCCCAGTATGTATCAGTCCTTGCCTGAGGAAGAGGCGCGGCTCTCATGTCAGCTGGGCCGGTCGCCTAAGAAACACGTCAAACTTTTGTGACATCACCCGCCTGCGCCTGGTTGTTTCTCTGCTGCCCAAGCCTCGTTCTGGACGTTAGCCGGCTTCTACTATCAACATCCATCCATATGATGAGCTGACAGTGATTGTAGCCTGGGATGATGCCAAGATACAGCGCGATCGTGACGCCACTTATGGACTAGATTTCTATGCTGTTACCATCTGTAATCTTGTAAGTGTTTTTAATCTCATTTACTCATTAAATGTTTTTTGCATATTACACTTAGAGACGCCTCCCTTTCCTTGTCTTATATGCAACCATGCTGTTGCTCTTTCAACAACAGGAAGTGAAGGGAAATCTCCCCAGTGGGACATGATCTGCAAAAATAAACCATACAGGGGTTAATACCTCCCTTACTCTATCCAAAATGCACTACTTTATTATAAAGCACATCTTTTCATTGAATTCCTAATAAAATATTATGATCGTCTTGCATTCTCTCACTTTTGTAACCCATGCCATTCATTTTCAGTATTTTTTTCACATGTAAGTGCAACGATGACCTGATATTAGTGTGAAATATAATAAGCTTGATGAAATGAAGGCTTAAACCAATGCCAGGTGTTTTACTCTTATTCAACAGTTGATGGGAACTTGAATAACGTTATACAGAAATCCATTACCATTATGATAATTAAGAGAGCTCATATTATGTTGTTATGTTACACAATCAGGCCAAGCAATAGCTGATCTTGGTTTCTGGTAACTTTATATGGTATATTTTAGCACTACTTTGCTACAGTAACTTAGGAATATGAACATACCATGTACTAGCTACCAGCAAAGCATTTGACAAATAATGCACAGCAGTACAAGAACCGGGCAACTGTATTAGAAGTTTACTTAACATTATCCAGCTGCTGCAACATTACAGTGACCACAAATGATAAAACATAAAATATATAACTATTCATAAAAAATGCACAAATGTGCTCTTTTGGCATGAAAAACTGGAATTTATTTTTCATTAGATTTAAGCTGATTGTGCAGATTTATGCCATTCAAACTGAATTTTTAATATGCTTGACCAGCTTTACTCTAGCAAGACAAAATTTTGATGTCCACTGAACAAGCCGGTACAGTTAAAGTCCCCACATTTCCACGAGATGGGGTCAAAATCTTGTACCAAACCATATGAACATATAGTTACAGTGGGGCAAAAAAGTATTTAGTCAGCCACCAATTGTGCAAGTTCTCCCACTTAAAAAGATGAGAGAGGCCTGTAATTTTCATCATAGGTACACTTCAACTATGAAAGACAGAATGAGTAAAAAAATTTATTTACAAATTATGGTCGAAAATAAGTATTTGGTCACCTACAAAAAAGCAAGATTTCTGGCTCTCACAGACCTGTAACTTCTTGTTAAAGAGGCTCCTCTGTCCTCCACTCGTTACCTTTATTAATGGCACCTGTTTGAACTCATTATCAGTATAAAAGACACCTGTCCACAACCTCAAACAGTCAGACTCCAAACTCCGCTATGGCCAAGACCAAAGAGCTGTCAAAGGACAGCAGAAACAGAATTGTAGACCTGCACCAGGCTGGGAAGACTGAATCTGCAATAGGTAAGCAGCTTGGTGTGAATAAATCAACTTTGGGAGCAATTATTAGAAAGTGGAAGACATACAAGACCACTGATAATCTCCCTTGATCTGGGGCTCCATGCAAGATCTCACCCCGTGGGGTCAAAATGGTCACAAGAACGGTGAGCAAAAATCCCAGAACCACACGGGGGGACCTAGTGAATGACCTGCAGAGAGCTGGGACCAAAGTAACAAAGGCTACCATCAGTAACACACTACGCCACCAGGGACTCAAATCCTGCAGTGCCAGACGTGTCCCCCTGCTTAAGCCAGTACATGTCCGGTCCCGTCTGAAGTTTGCTAGAGAGCATTTGGATGATCCAGAAGAGGATTGGGAGAATGTCATATGGTCAGATGAAACCAAAATATAACGTTTTGGTAAAAACTCAACTTGTCCTGTTTGGAGGAGAAAGAATGCTGAGTTGCATCCAAAGAACACCATACCTACTGCGATACATGGGGGTGGAAACATCATACTTTGGGGCTGTTTTTCTGCAAAGGGACCAGGACGACTGATCCGTGTAAAGGAAAGAATGAATGGGGCCATGTATCATGAGAATTTGAGTAAAAACCTCCTTCCATCAGCAAGGGCATTGAAGATGAAACGTGGCTGGGTCTTTCAGCATGACAATGATCCCAAACACACTGCCCGGGCAACGAAGGAGTGGCTCTAGTCAGCAGGACCAGGGAAACGTCTTTTTGTCGGGGTTTCATACTACAAAGGTGGGGGTACATAGCGTCATCCATACCACAAGAAACCTACGTTGAGTCGTAAGAAAGAGGAGGTTTGTCCTGTTCAACTCAAAAATGGTTTTGCAATATAAAACCAAAGTAGACTGGTATACTGTAAGAGGGTTAGGAGAAGACCTAGTAGGTTTACGAGAGATCGTTTGAAGTCTGCCCTGGCCTGTACATGACCGAATTCGTCCCCCTGTGCAGACCGTGACGTCCTAAACTCAGGGACCACCGCATCACA
>BLSH010348283.1:13800-30290 GCA_018402905.1 Glandirana rugosa
TAGTTACTGTGGGAACTTAGGAAAATGAGTTTCAATATACCCTTTCTGGGTTAACTGCTCCTACGCCGCGTACGTAAGAATCTCTTAGAGTGGAACGGGGTTCAGAGGGTCAGGGTTGACCTGAGGGATTTGAGGGGTTATTGCTATCTCCTTTAATTTGTTCATTATCGGAGAGACAGTGGGTCGTTTCGGGGTCTGGGGCTGCCCATATGTCGTCTTAAAATGTTTGTCTTGTAGTGGTGGTAACGGGGCTGGAACGAGAGGGAGATGGTTGCCTAGGAACTTCCTCCGGGCATGGGAGGGAGGCCAAAAGTTCGTAAGTAATTTACTTAGGGGTTCGTTCCTTTCCTGGGTACTTGGGGCAAGGTGAGATTCTCTAAGAATGCATGCGCCGCATCCTCGTCAATTGGGTCTTTCCCATATAACTTTGAGTAAAAGGATTCAAGGGTGTCATTGATGTCTTTGTGAGAAGAGGAGAGAGAGCCATCGGGCCGTTTGAGCGCGGTGATGGAAGTGGGGGTGAAGTTTCTCTTACATAGGCGTGAAAGCAACTTGCCGGCTTTATTCCCAAACTTGTGGAACCTCAGATCTGAGTGCGCCTGGTGGTATCGTTCCTGGGCAGAGGCCCATTGGTCGAACTGGTTTTTGGCCGTATGCCATTTTTGTCTGTTTTCAGGTGTATTTTGGTAATTTAGAAGGGTTTGGGCTTCACGCAGGGATTTGCTAGCTATTCTATATTCAGCGGCCAGTTTCTTTTTGAAGGCGGTAGTAAATTTTATAATCTGACCTCGCAGCACCGCCTTGCCTGCCTCCCAAAATAGGTTGGGGTCGATCGCATGTTCCCTGTTTGTGTCAGAGTATTCTTCCCAGGACTTTCTAATTAGGGCCATCAAATCTCGGTTGTCTGCTAGATTTGCAGGAAAATGCCAGGACTTAAAGAGGTTAGGGGCGTCTAAGCCTGTTAAAGATAAGGAGATTGGAGAGTGATCGGAGATGGCAATGTCTAATATCTGGGGGTCGAAGACATTGTGGACAATGGATGGGGAGCAGAGGAAATAGTCTATCCGTGACAAGCGGTGATGGGGGTGAGAATAGAAGGTGTATTGCTTGCCTAAAGGATTGGCTTGCCTCCAGACATCAACAAATTGGAGGGCCTCCGTGAATATGTGGAGAGGTGTGGGGTGAGAGTCTCGGGGGAGGGTATAAGGCTGCCGGTGATCTGGCTCCCTGTCTTCCTGATTATTCATAGCTGCGTTGAAGTCCCCACCTATGATGGTAGGGAGATGTATAAAGGGGGCTAGGCATGATGTGAGCTTTTGGAAGAAGTTGTTGGTGGGAGAGTTGGGGGCGTAAATATTTGCTAGGACCATTTCTTTAGTTTTAAGTTTGAGTTTCAAGATGAGGATTCTGCCATCCTCGTCTTTTTCCTCTGAGAGAACCTCACATTGAATGTTTTTATGAATCAGCAGGATCTCTCCCGCTTTATTTCTGGGTGAGGGCGATCCGATAATTTGTCCCACCCAGAGTCTTCGCATTCGGGGAAAGTCTGCTGCCTTGAGGTGCGTCTCTTAAAGAAAAGCTTTGTCAGCCTGCAGACGTTTAAGGTGGCGCAAAACCGCCATCCTCTTGTTAGGTGATCTAAGCCCTTTAATATTCCACGAGATGATCTTCAGGGTGGGTGTACTCGAAGCGGACTATCATAGTGTGTATTAAAATGGTTGTGACGGGGTAAAGGGAGTCGGGTTTAGCGTGCCAGCTCAAGTTGGGTGAGAACCAAAGATGCACAGTTCCATAGTGGTTTGAGACACAATAAGGAGATAATATAAATGAACAAACAATAAGGAGCAACAGTATAGGCCTCACGTCTTTCCTCATGAGGAACCTACCACATGAACAGCGTTACCGGAAAAAACGCAGGTGGTACCCATCATGGAACAGCGAACCCGGGAAAGAAGGGGGCAAGAGATGCCCTCCGCAGCGTCCAGTAAGGACGAAGGGGGGGAGAGGGGAAATATGTGACCGTATTTTCAGCACCTCCTGCAGATTTCCGGCAAGGCTAAGTGGAGGACCGGGGGTATGGGGGGAGACAGAGATTTTGGCACAATAACTTAATCACTAGGCATTTTCTACAGGATGGAGTAAACCAGACAAAGTAATATCAGACAGGTTAATATCAGCCTCCAGGAGACATAAGTGCAGATCCTGAGGTAAACTTATCCAATGAATAGAATAATAGGAACGAAATTAACAAATAAACCTTGGGGTATCCGAGGATTCTCGGGCATGGTGATTCAGGAGCGGTCCTCTCGGGCTGGTCTAGATGCATAGCGAGGCCTTTTTGGCGAGTCTTTCCTCGGGCTGCGGACGTCCCGGAGCCCCGGAGACATAGCATTGGAGGGTGGAGGGTGTGTGTCCATCGGGATATGGAGATAGGCTTGAACATAGTCGGCCGCTTCTTCTGGGTGTTTGAACATCTTAGCAGTGCCAGATGGGTCGGTGAATCTTAAGGAGGCCGGGTAGGAGAGCGTAAACTTGATTCCTTTTTGGTATAGTGCTGCACAGACCGGTTGGAAGGCTTTACGTCGTCGGGATGTTTCTTGTGAATAATCCGCAAAGATTAGAAGTTTGTGGCCTTCGAGCTGTAGGGATTTTGCATTCCAGAATGACCGAATGATGGCTAGTCGGTCTGTGTAGTTAAGGTATTTTGTGATGACTTGGCAAAGGTCTTGTAGGGAGCCGGCGTTATACGATTCTGGGAGGCCCACAATCCTTAGGTTGTTCCTGCGAGAGCGGTTTTCCAAGTCATCGATCTTATCGAGAAGGAATTGCTGCGTTTGTTGAAGTTGCTGTTCCCTGGTTAGTGTGGTTTGCACTTCATCTTCCACGTTAGAGACGAGGTTTTCCAGCTCACCTATTCATTGGGTGTGGTCCTGCAATTATTTCTTGAGTTGTGCCATGCCAGTCGCTATGGCCCTTTCAACTGTCGCAGTGATAGTAGGGTTGAGTAAAGCTGCCACACCTTGGGCCAGTCGAGTGTATTGGTCCTCTGTAGTTTCTATCATTCCCGCACTCAGAGAAATCAGAGGGGGAGGTGCCGCCATGTGCTGCATCTCCGACCCATTTTCAGGGACCGGATCCATAGTCGAAATGTCCGAACGAAGATTCGGTGCCGCGGTTTCCGAAGGTTCGTTGCAGCCGCGTCTGAGCGAGGATTTGGCGCCGCAGCCGGCCCGCCGTGTAGGACGAACTTATCCATCTCCGGATCTCCGGATGGTTCCCGGGCGTGCTCTAGTGAACGGAGTATCGAAATAGGGCTCGATGGTCGCCCGGAACGGTTTATTCCTGGTTTTATAAGCAGATGTATACCGGAGCCGCTGTCCTTCACTCCTTCCTCATCAGGAGCCGGAACCGGAAGTAAATTGGAGTTCTTTGTTGTGGTATTTAGCGCAGTAGAATAAAGGCCCCAAATAGGGTCCGTGTCAGGCTGTGTGGCCCAGTATGGCTTCAGCTAGCGGGGTCAGGTTAACTTGAAATTATTTTTGTGGAGTGTATGATTCAAAGCTAAGAGTGCGGGATGGCCTTCCAGGTAAATATAATGGTTTCCTGGGCTTCATATGAATGGGACTACTTTGCAGGTCACTTGGTAGCCAGTCTCCTCATAGCTGCCGCCACTTCCTTTGACTGGATCGATAGGCTCAAAGCTGTGGAGAGGTTGAGCCCTGATGCTTCATTGTGTAAGCTGGCTAAATAGTAACGCTGAAGGGTAGGACTGCTCTCGGGGGAACCTTGGGTGTACCAATATGGCTGCCGTGTGGGAAGCACTGCAGTATTAGAAACATAGAAAAGTGACGGCAGAAAAAGACTGAGTAGTCCATCGAGTCTGCCCCTTTTTATTTATTTATTTATTTTTAATTTTTTTTTTTTTTTACATTAACCAGTAGTATGGAGATATAAGTGTCCCTCAGCATTGAGTAATGTCCCTCCACTCTGTAATAAGACTCCCCTTATGTCCTGGGTCTCTGCTGTGAGCGTTTGGGGCCCTGAGGGCTACCACCGGGAGTTCCAATATGGCGGCCGTGGAGGCCTCACTGAAGCCACGGGCTCAATTTCGGGCCACTCCCCCACTTCATACCACCGCTATTCTTTGAAACACAGCAATCCTGGGCCAATGCACAGTGCGGTGATCAGGGCCACTGTGCAGATGCTAGACTGTGGGCTAGTTAGCACAGACGGGGTGATAATTGAGCAGGATGCCGCCGGCCGAGTTCCGAGCCGTCTAGGCCGCAATCGTGTGGTGTACCGCTCAGCTGTGACCCCAATTTCCACCTAGGTGTGAAGTAAGAGGTGCAGGGGTTGAGGATGTACTTTTGAGCGGACTCACCGAGCCTTTAGAGTGCTGGATGGCGGCGGATTAGCCAGAGCTCAGCAGGCTGCTTCCATCTCCTTCCATGTCAGGTCACGCCCCCCCAACGTGTGTCTAGTTTTTGCAGGTATTTAAGCAACGTCTTTACCCTCCAGTTATCCTAGCCAGAGCCTTGTTCAATGAGATTATAGGAAGGTTGTTAAATACTTCTGTTTTTTTTTTTTTTTTTGGGCGCATGGTTATTTTTTGCGCCTAGGTCCCACAGCTAAACCTTGAATGTTATCTGATTACATCTCCAACCCCAGCCGGGGAGCAGAAAACTCGTCCAACTTTTTCCGGGTGCCACACTGCGCCCCCCCTGAAGTTTCAGTCATGGAGAGCGACCTGTATAGCACTACATAAAGTACTATATAGAAACTACACTAACTACAGGTGTATCTTGAAATGCCCTCTATCATTATATCTGGCGCCATAGCAGCACCTTTCTATTCCAAATTTCATGGGCTGACCCCCTGGCACCTCAAGTGACAAGTCCGCTGTTCTCCAGGAAAGGTATGCATGTTTTAATTCAGTTTATTAGATGGTTGAAATATAATACCATAGGTTCCTGGGATTATAGATGGTTTGGGCCAGGTTTTGTACTGTCTAAGTAATGTTACACTACCTCACATTGCTCCCCAACATTCACCAGGCTACCGCTTGCTATCTTTTCCGAGAACTCCTTTCCCCTTCCCATGTCAGTCTGGTAATTTAACCCCCTCACTGGCGTATGCCCTAAATGACCCCCTCTAACTAACTTAGTCCCTCTGAGTCTTTTTACCCAAATAAATATCATCCTCCAGTGAATCTATATTCGCCTCTTCCTCTCACCTCTCTCCATTAAAGGCTGTTAGACTTAACTCAGAATCCTAAATAATAATTTCCCCCACTACACTCTCCTTCTGAATAGGTCTACTTGATCCCACTTTTTCAGAATGGGTGCTTCGCACCCCTATCACTTCTCTAAAGCACCTCCCTATATCCCAGCCTTACACAAATCTTTTGCTCTATCATTGCAGGAATCTCTCCTTATTGAGGGTCCCAATACACATTCCCACACTGAGAGAATACTCTACGCCTCTCTGACCTTTCCAGACAGCTTGGTCCTCTAACCCAAGCCACAGGGAGCATAGCAGGTCTATTAATTCCTTCGGAAGTTTTTCCATCTACTTCTCTTTCTTTCTTCTGCTTTGTCTTTCTTCTCTCCTCTTTGATTCTCCCTTACCCTGTGCTCGACAGGTCCTCTTTCTCCCCATCCTCCCCAGCTCCAACAAGTGCTTTTTAAGCCTTCCAACCAGCCAGACCGCTGAAATGTCCCCTTCCTCATCCAGCACCACTCCTCTCTCATTAAAAAGCATATCCATCAACTCAAAAGGATTGAACATTCTGGAAAAACGCTCTCAACTCTTGCAACAGTGCCACAAACCGCACACACATATTGCCTATCTTCAAGAGACTCACTTCCAAACAGGAAAAATCCCAAAACTCTCGAATAGAGTCTACCCAACTATAAACCACGCTTCTGACCAGGATTCTAAAACCAAGGGAGTATCAATCCTCCTATGAAAACAACTCCCACTCCACATATCCGATACTTTATCGGACCCAGCAGGCAGATTCCTCTTTGTTAAAGGGAAGTTGTACAATCGCCAACGTCTACGCCCCTAACACTGAACAAGTATCCTTCTTTCGTCAGATTGGTGATCTCCTCTCATCTTTCTCTGAAGGAATCCTTATCCTAGGGGGTGATTTTAATGTTCCTCTAGAACACATCTTCAGTCACTATGAACATTCCCTATAGAGCCCTGAAACAAATCAGATTGCAATTCCAAAAACTCATGCTGCATGACACCTGGAGGATGATTAACCCCCAGGACAGAGATTATACTTTCTATTCAAATATTCATCAAAAATATTCCAGAATCGATTACCTCTTTCTTTCACAGCAAGATATTCCTCTTCTTAAATAAGCCATGATAGAACCTATGACCTTCTCCATCCATCACCCCATTACCATTACACTTAACTTCCCAGGCGTGCAGACCAGGACAAAAATTTGGAGACTTAATACAACATTGTTCAAAGACCCAGCTTTAATGAAAAAATTCCAGGAAACCCTCCAGGAATACTTTAACATGAACAACAATGAAACCTCGTCCCCTCTGTACGTGTGGGTAGCCCATAGGTGCATGACGAGAGGTGCTTTTCTGGAGACTATGGCCAAACAGAAAAGAGACAAAAACGCTAAACTTAAAACCCTAATAGCAAACATTCTCTCCCTTGAAACCTCACACAAAGTCTCGCTACCACCACTTTGCAGGAATTGACTCATGCTAGAGCCCTCCTGAAGGAGGAACTAGACATTGTTACAAAAAGACAATATATGCTTAGACATAAGATCTATTATGAGCAAGGGAATAAAAGTGACAGGTTGCTAGCCAGAGCAATACAGGAAAAGAAGAGCAGCGGACCATTCACCATATCAGGGAGAAACTTAATAAGATTCACTCTTCTAATGAGGAGATTTTTGCCCAATTTGAAAAGTACTATCAAGACCTTTATAATATCTCCCCAAACCAACCACATTATTTTTGCAACACTTCTCGATCAGGGCTAATCCAAAGATTCCTCGCCCAATACGGGGGTCCCAAAATCTCTGCTGAAACCTCTTATAAACTTAATGCGCCCCTAACGGAGACGGAATTTGAGAAAGCCCTGGAAGACATGAAAATTGGAAAAGCCACCAGCCCCGATGGCCTCCCCTTGCAATATTTAAACATTTTCAAGAATACTTTGAAACCTCAATTCATTAAAGCATTCAGCTCTATTGCCCAAGATAAATGAATCCTTCCCCACCTTCTTGAAGCCCACATAACAGTGATACCCAAAGAAGGGAAAGACTCCAAACTAGTGACTAATTATCGCCCCATTTCCCTTATAAATGTGGACGTCAAGATCTATGCAAAAATTCTGGCCAATCGTCTTCTTCCTTTCCTGCCCACCCTGATCTCTCTCAATCAGGTGGGTTTTATACCGGGGTGGGAAGGGAGAGACAACACGAGCAAAGCCCTCAATATTCACCATTCGCTCACGAAAAACAATTTTCCTGGCTTCTTTCTTTCACTAGATGCCGAGAAGGCATTCCACAGGGTGGCTTGGGACTACATGGCCAAGGTGCTGGAGTCATTAGGACTCCCAGACATAATGATTTCATATATAGGCGCACTATATTCCGCCCCAACCGCAAGAGTCCGTGTAAATGGCCACCTGTCGAACGCCTTCACTTTATACAACGGCACAAGGCAGGGCTGTCCCCTTTCCCCTCTCCTCTTCGTCCTTACTTTGGAGCCTCTTTTGAACCATCTATGCCATAAGCATGATATCAAAGGCATTATAATCAAGGACCACTCCTTCAAAGCCGCAGCTTTTATGGATGATTTATTACTCTTCCTATCAGAACCCCACACCTCTATCCCCAACCTGCTCAGTGTTCTAGAAGAATTCCAGAGTATCTCTAATCTAAAAATCAATCATTCAAAATCACACGCTCTCAATATCACTTTACCCCCTGAGACTATCAAACAATGCCAAGCAAACTTCTCCTTCAAATGGGCTAATGGCACCATTACATATCTAGGAATTAAAATACCGAAATAGCTTTCCAAATTATACCAAGCTAACTTTGAACCTACACTAAGCGCGACTAAGGAAGACCTAAAAAGATGGAATGCTCTCAATATCTCATGGTTTGGCAGGGTATCCCTAGTCAAAATGACAATACTACCCCGCTTTTTGTACTTATTTCAAACTATACCGATAGCCCTCCCTTCATATTTCTTCAAATCCTTCCACCAGGCGTGTATCTCCTTTATCTGGAGACACAAACCACCCAGAATAAAATTTGACCGCTTAACTTTCCCTAAATCAAAGGGTGGAATTGCCTTCCCTGATCTACTTCGATATTATTGGGCTGTTCATGTTACAGGCATAGTTGACAGGAACATACACCAAGACCTGAAAGACTGGGTCTCTCTTTAACAACTTTCCTCCACCCAAACCCTAAGAACACTTCCCTGGATTAAACCAAATCATATATCTTTACAAGCAAAAACTCACCCTCTAATAGGGCCAACCTTAGCAATTTTCCACGCCTCCGCCAATAAGTATAACCTAAAACACTGGATAGGCCCGCTCACACCCCTACGCGCTAATCCTGACTTCCAACCTGGCAATTTTGAATCTTTTCTGTCCTTGATCTGGCCGTATAGAGACCCCCCTCGTGAAACACCTATGCCACCGAGGGAAAGTACTATCTCTGGAAGAACTGAATGACAAATTAACCACACATCGCATTTCAAACTGGACCTACATACAAATTAAGCATTTCCTTTCCAAATTGGACTCCCCCAACCAATGGTCTAGAGAGCTGACAATTCTGGAGCACCTCTGCACCCAAAACTCCCCCCAGAGACACCTGTCATCCACTCTATACTTATCTCTATTTGGGAATACATCAGCATTCTCCAGCAGTGCCTATTCGGCATGGCAACACGCACTAGATCTCAGCCTTTCAGATCAGGACTGGGAAACGATTTGCTTTCATACCCATAGAGGCTCCCTTAATGTAGCCACACAAGAATGCGGATATAAAATTCTATGTAGGTGGTATAGAACCCCCGAATTACTCAGCAGATTCTCGCCCCAGATTCCCAATAGGTGTTGGCTATGTGATGGGAAGGTAGGATCGATGCTCCACATTTGGTGGTCATGCCCTTTAATTTAACCCTTCTGGAAACAGTTTCATGACACTATCACCTTGATCACCTCCGATCAACTGGAGTTTTCTCCAGTTACTTACCTTCTCCATTACACACTCATCCCGAAAAAAAGGTATACAGGTCATTGGCCATGATCATGATAAACGCTGCTAGGCAGTGTATCCCCTGTCATTGACATACTACACAAGCCCCGACGAGAGAGGAGTAGTGTCACAGGATCAATAACATAGAAAGAATTGAAGAATTGATTAGCATGTCTCAGGAAAGAATTCAACAATATTCCAAAATCTGGTTTGGTTGGACACGATATAAAACAACATTGGTTCCACCATAAATAGAAAGATCACCCTTTACACTGCACGTATTGGTAAACCTGGTGTTAAATGAAATATCAGGGCGCCTACGGGAATCGTATCTCTCGGCCGTCCTCGCGACAGGCTCCTTGTCCAGGTCTACAACCTATTGCGATTCCCGTAGTCGTCCAGATATTTCATTTAACAGCAGGTTTACAAATAAGGCATTCCCAATCAAGCGCATCATAGAAAAATATTGGGGTATCCTTCACCCATGCCTGAGTAAAGTCATCCCAGAATATCCTATGGTTATCTTCCGTAGACCCAAGAACCTGAGGGGCTTCATTGCACCAAGTAGGGTTCGCCCCTCAAAACCTGTTGCCCACCGGAATTGGAGCAGCCTGTTCAATCAAAAGGGCAGTTTTAAGTGTGGAGTCCCTAACTGTGGAGCATGTCAATACATGTGGCACAGAAAGAAGGAGGTAATGGGGAACGATGGCCAAATCCATGCTATTCATCAATTTATGAACTGTGGTTCAGAGTTTGTGGTGTATTGCATACTGTGCCCTTGTGGCTTGATATATCTGGGCCGCACTACACGCACTTTACGGACACGGTTTTGGGAACACAAAAGGAATATACTGAAGGGCTTTGACAAGCACTGGTTACCCCTACATTTCCTTAATAAACATAATCAGAATCCATCTGGCCTGAGACTCTTTGGGCTTGAAGTCATGAGAGAGGATGTTAATACTGGACGGAGGTTCCGGAAGTTGTGTAGGAGAGAGTCCTTTTGGATCCATCGTCTGGGGGCCTTGGCGCCTAGGGGCTTAAATATAGGATTAGATGTCCAGACCCTTATGTAGTGGTCAGGCCTGTATGTGTGTCCCCGCCCATGCCCCTTGTCACCATCGAGGTGTCCTCCCTAACAGTGCTCTTGGGTGAGGTTTCTGGTTGTGCTTCTTGTTGTCCTCTTATCCCTGGTTCATCAAGGCAGTGTGTGAGTTGCCAGTAGGGTTCGCCCACCCCCCTGCCTTGACTTATAGGGTAACCCCTTTGTCTAACACCATCATCTTTCTACACCATCATCTGTCTAATACCATCATCTTTTACTCCCTTGTGAGAGACCCCCCGGTTGAGTAGGGAGAGTTCGATGGAATTGGTGAAATGGATTAGTATACTGTATATAGTTTGACCTTCTCTTTTTTGAAGTGTGATCTTCCATCTGGGTCACTTATGGGAAAACATTTTATGAGGAATCACTACCGTAAAGATTATCATCATATATTTCTAAAAAGGAAAAATATATATATATATATTTTTTTTTCTTTTCATTTTTGATATAACAATTTTTTAATTAATTTTTATATATATATATATATATATATATATATATGAATTTCAAACACACGGTACCTACCACATATTTTTATTTCCCTTTGTTTTTTCCCTTAGTTTTGCTTCATCCAGTACATACTTTGATATACTTTGTTCCATTCTCGCATTTTCATTTTTCAATTCATTTTACTATCATTCCATAGGATGGACCTCCTGCATTTTTGCTTTTTTGCATTTTTGCCTTTTTGTATTTTTAGGAATAACATCCACGTTTTTAGGATTAACATCCAAGTATTTGGTAGCTGGTTAATATTATAGTTATCATTTGTATTCTATATTTCTGGTATTATATTGTATTTTCATCTGTGTGAATTTTATTTTATTGTATTGGCTCCCTGGTACTGTCAGACTGTTTTTTGTTTTTGTTTTTTTGCCATAATTTTTTTTTTTGCCACTTTTTTCTGTTACAATTTTTCAGTGATCATTCTCCCCATATCTCTTGTGCCTTTGTGCACCGATCTTTCATTTGGGTACACAAATGAAGATCGTGCCATTTCCGCCAGACATTACGTCATTCGGAATGCCCCCTGTATGCCGCTCCGTTGGGAGTTATTTTGTACGATTTTATTTTGTACGATATTTTGTAGGATGTACACATCCTTAGGCCAGATGTTCCCTCTCAGGTATCCAATCAAGACCTTTGTTTTCTCCTTTCCCCCTCCAGGGCTTTGCTTTAAGCACTTTGCATATAGAAAGTCCTCAGTGCTCAGGCAGGCACAGTCATTGTTATTTCCGGACCCTGCACTTCCTATGTCCCCAAGCGCACAATTTTCCCAGAGTTGGGGATTGTGACACCATCTGGGTGAGTCAATTTGAATTTTTTCTGTTTTCATTTTTGCTTTTTGCTTTTGTATTTAGTTCTACTATTGGCAATTGGTGTATTGTTTTTGATGTTGGGTTTTTTTTTTTTTTTTTTTTTTACTACCGGGTCATGGCCCGGGTGTTCCAGTGTACCCAAACTGATTGGTCAATTGATTAGCTGATTGATTGACAATCAACCAATTGGCAAACTGATTGATTGATTGAATCACTAGTTGGTCACACATACATATATATGGTCCGGTCTGGCAGTCCAGAGTAGCATAGTTCTGAGGAAGGGGGTGCGCCCCTGAAACGCATCAGCTTTTATCCTGCCTTGTGCCTTGATTTTGTATTTTATCTTCTTATGGCTCTGTGATGTCGATCTTGTGAATATCCATTTTTGAACTTTATATTCTGATTGAATTATCTATGGTAATATACTAGGTGTGCGCACCTTCTTTTGTCTTGTTTTTCAGTCACTTTCGGATTACCCCGTCCGAGGAGGGCAGCATCCATCTGGTCTTGCATTCGTTGGTATCCCGGTTGCCTGCCATCATGAGGGACCTTTAGCGCTGGAAATAACTATTTTTTTGTATGTTTTGCCTACAGTCAAGCATGGTGGTGTGAGTGTCATGGTCTGGGGCAGCATGAGTGCTGCCGGCACTGGAGAGCTACAGTTCATTGAGGGAACCATGAATGCCAACATGTACTGTGACATACTGAAGTAGAGCATGATCCCCTCCCTTCAGAGACTGAGCCGCAGGGCAGTATTCCAACATGATAACAACCTCAAACACACCTCCAAGATGCCCACTGCCTTGTTAAAGAAGCTGAGGGCAAAGGCAATGGACTGGCCAAGCATGTCTCCAGACCTAAATCCTATTGAGCATCTGTGGGGCATCTTCAAATGGAAGGTCTCTAACATCCACCAGCTCTGTGATGTCATCATGGTGGAGTGGAAGAGGACTCCGGTTTCAACCTGTGTAGCTCTGGTGAACTCTATGCCCAAGAGGGTTAAGGCAGTGCTGGTAAATAATGGTGGTCACACAAAATATTATCACTTCGGGCCCAATTTGGACATTTTCACTTAGGTGTACTTACTTTTGTTACCAGCAGTTTAGACATTAATGGCTGTGTGTTGACTTATTTTGAGGGGACGGCAAATTTACACTGTTATACAAGCTGTACACTCACTACTTTACGTTGTAGCAACATGTCATTTCTTCAGAGTTGTCACATGAAAAGATAGAATAAAATATTTACAAAAATGTGAGGGGTGTACTCACTTTGGGGAGATACTGTATATATTGTGAGGGATTAGCTCTGGTGGGGATCACCTTTCTTGGGAAAAAGGCAGTTGAGACAGCAGTTTCTTCAAATCTGGCTTGCAGCCAGATTTATTGGTAAAAAAAGGTTGCGTTTAAAATAAACAAAACATAAAATAAATCATTGCCATCCAGGCTCTAAATCTACATCTCAGCATACCTATCTGAGTGGTGTGGGGCTTCTTCCCAGCAACCACAAAACAAAGTTAGTGTAAATCTTTCTTTTAGTCCAAAGCACAAAGCTCTGTGTGTCCGCTGAACGCTCTCAGAGTCCCAGGGTAGAACCAAGCCTTGCTTGCTTCCTGGTCTATTTAAACAACACCTGTGAGTGGACACCAGTGGACCTGAAAATACGGTAGCTGAGAAAACCCAGGCTGGACTTCGCTTTAGTCCAATCCAAGTGAACGTATATGAGGTGACAGATAGCGTCCGTCTACCACCTCACCTCGCATAATGTCACATATATATATATATATATATATATATATATAAAACACATATATACAGTATGTACGATATATATATAAAACACATATAAACACATATATACAGTATGTACGATATATATATATATATATATATATATATATATATATATATATATATATATATAATTTTAAATATTATTGTTCAAATATCTAATGTAGGCAAAATGTTTAATATGCTTTTTTGCTTTATTTTTAAAGGAATATCCAATAATTCATTTGTAATCAGCATTCTATAATCACTGGGGACAAATTATGAAATTCCCATTTTGCTAAGGATACAAAAACACTCTGTGGCCTGCCTGCACCTCATTTGGACCTCTATATGGCTATACAACGATGCAAAAAAAATGTTTTTTGATTTGGCATCCTCAGCTGAAGTGTTTTTGTTTTTTGTTGTCACTATGACAAATTTTCTTTTTTTTAAATATGAATATATATATATATATATATATATATATATATATATATATATATATATACACTGTATACATCACTATCAAATGCCTTACTGGTGTCAAGCAACAATAGGAATAATGGCAAGGAGTCTATGAAGGTTAATAAATGTAGATATCTGGGGCATAACATTTTCTAGGCAGGATGTATCACCAACACAATCTTATTAAAGTGGAGTTCCACCCAACTTTACTACTCTGTCTTAAACTAAAGACCACCCCTCCACCCCTTATTTTTCGATATACATTTTTTTCTTTTTTTTCTTACCTTTTATGAAGTACAAATGTGTGCTTCTGTCCCAGCTTCACCACGGCGAGGTACATCATTTCCTCTTCTGCCTCAGCCCCTCCTCATTCCCACCCTGCCTTCTGGAACCTGTGTGTGTCCCAGAAGACGATCGGGCCATTCAGAAAACACCACGCAACTCACGCATGCTCAGGAGGAAACCAGTTTCCTTTAATTGGAATGGTGGCGGCTGTACATGAGTCGATGGACAAATCAGCCTCGGAGGGGGTGACATTGCAGGCTCCCTGGACAGGTAATTGTCCTTATTAAGAGTCAGCAGCTACAGAATTTGTAGCTGCTGACTATTAAAAACAAACTTTTTTTTAGGGTGGAACTCAGCTTTAAGCCCAGTTGCTTAACCCTTTGCCAGAATCTTAATAGCTAGGCAAAACTAAGATTGGACTGTGAGGTTGGTAGGGAGATTGTAGAGCCAAAGTCAGGCAACTCAGTATCTAGAAGGTCAGAGTTATAGTGTTTGTGGTGACAGACTATGGGTCTGAGCAGACCAAAATAGCCAGGAGGCTGAAAGAATTGTTGTGTTCCATGTGATAAACAACAAAAACTTAAAGTGGTTCTAAAGATAGAAGTTTTTTATTTTACCTTAATGCATTCTCTGCATTAAAGTAAAAAATCTGAGTGTGGTACCCCCTTACAATTACCTAAGACCAATCTCAATCCTGCACTGTGCAGGAGAATAGTGGTTCTCTCTGCTCTCTTGCTACTCACTGGCGATGGAGTCAAGAGCGGCAGCCATCAGCTCCTGTTGCTGTCTATTATAGCCTGAGGGGAGAGAATGGGGATGGGGCCAAGCCACACTCTGTGTGAAAATGGACACACAGAGTGTGGGTCAGGTTTGATCCCACGCGACTGCCCTCATAGCAAGCAACTTGGTATGGGGGCACTTAGAAGGGGGGGACAGGAGGGGGCGTGACCTGCCGTGGACAGAGATGGACGCATCTCAGTGAGCTCGGACTAATCCATCACCATCCAGCGCTCTACGAGCTTGGTGAGTCCGAACTACAGTACAATCCTATCCCTTGCATCCCCTACCTCACACTGGAAAGGAATTGGGCTCCATAAGCGTGCGGTACGGCACAGGATTGCAGCTTAGGCCTCTCGGCACTCAGCCGGCGGTACCTTACCTGCCTGAAAGTCCAAATTTAAGCTGCTTGACCCGTAATCCAGCATCTACTCTGCCACCCCAAGCAAAGTGCCGTACCTTGCTCCTGAAATATTATAAACTGGAGAACAGCGGCGGTATCCGGAGCGGGAGCGGCCCGAAATCGAGCCCAAGGCCTCAGTGAGGCCTCCACGGTCGCCATATTGGGACTCCCGGTGAAAGGTCTCAGAGCTTCAAACGCCTGAACCAAGGGCCCATGAACCAAGGGGATCTAAAATACAAACAGTGCGGAGTACCAGCGTATATTCCTGAGAGGCCCTTCAACTCCTTCACTGCTTGTAAGAAACACAGAGTTTCCTCTGTGGTGGCCATATTGGTGCACCCGAGCTTTCCCTAAGAACGTTTCCAGCCACCAGCATCACTATCCATCCAGCTCATACAACAGGGCAACGTTGTTTAGCCTTTACACAGTTCTACACTAAAAGACCTAAATAAGGGGTATAGCGGCTGTCACAGGGGGGACCTCGCGCCACCAAAAGAATCTGGAGGGCAGCTCTGCTTTTATGAGACCCAGGAAACATCTACATACACTTGGAAGACTAAGTTGTATTCCCAGCACTAAATCAAGTAACCTATAGAAGTCACACCAGGGATACCCCCGCTTCGCCCGTAAGAGCCAACCTTGGATACCAACTCCGAAATTAACCCTATTTGGGCCCTTCTGCCCACAACATCAACCACAACAACAAGAGACCCCAGCTCCCCTTCCACCGGCAATTCAAGCACCGCCCAATGACTAGCCAGAGACTGAGATGGCCACCTGACCCTAAAGCTCAGCGCACCATCACGGGCCATACAAACCACCACCAACAGCTCGCAAGCCAGGATCGAGCAAGAACCTGCTCCATAGCTACCCCACGTTTAAAGCTCTAGATGGCCAGTAAAAGGAAAGAAGATAGACCAATACAGAAGCTTACAGCCTACATGTTCCAGCCTGCAGACTGTAGGAACCAAGATAACGTCGCTGCCGCAGCCTCACGGGTTCGAATGCCTCATCATATGACTTCTCCTCAGAGGGAGACCCCCGCAGTGGAAATGGAGCCTATTTTGGACAAGGATTCCTCAGAGATGGACAGTACCCCCCCCC
>BLSH010348284.1:11284-32915 GCA_018402905.1 Glandirana rugosa
AGTACCACACCACATAACACAACGGTCACGGTAAGTAAAACTTACCGTAGGGTACTTGGTTATTTTTTCCGTAATTAAAAAATAAATTAAATATTGCAAAAAAAAAACCATAACAAAATAAAAAAAATGATGAATTTTCATAACTCTGTAAAAACCATGGAACTTTCAGGGTAAAACAACTTCCACCTTAATTAATCAATTCTCCCTACACCCATGGAAATATCATTAACGAACCTATGTATTTCCAAATACATTAAATTTGTGGGGTGGTTTGCTTATGTTACGTGAAAAAAAAACGTTATAAATTAAATAAAAAATTAATGCCTTTTTTATTGGTTCATGGGATGCCATTCAAAATGAATGGCACTGGCAACACAATACACCACACCATGATACATGCTTTGCAATGCCATGCATATCTATGACCCTGCTGTCACAGAACATTATATTTTCAGTAACTCTTTTTCTGACTGCAGCATTTAAAATTGGGTGTCTAGAGCTCTATATATATATATACACAGTATCTCACAAAAGTGAGTGCACCCCTCACATTTTTGTAAATATTTTATTCTATCTTTTCATGTGACAACACTGAAGGAATGACACTTTGCTACAATGTAAAGCAGTAAGTGCACAGCTTGTATAACAGTGTAAATTTGCTGTCCCCTCAAAATAACTCAACACACAGCCAATAATGTCTAAACCACTGCCAACAACAGTGAGTACACCTCTAAGTGAAAATGTCTAAATTGGGCCCACTTAGCCATTTTTCCTCCCCGGTGTCATGTGACTTGTTAGTGTTACAAGGTCTCAGGTGTGAAAGGGGAGTAGGTGTGTTAAATTTTGTGTTATCACTCTCACTCTCTCATACTGGTCACTGGAAGTTCAACATGTCACCTCATGGCAAAGAACTCTCTGAGGATCTGAAAAAAAGAATTGTTGCTCTACATAAAGATGGTCTAGACTATAAGAAAATTGCCAAGACCCTGAAACTGAGCTGCAGCACTGTGGCCAGAACCATACAGCGGTTTAACAGGACCGGTTCCACTCAGATCAGGCATCGCCATGGTCGACCAAAGAAGTTGAGTGCACATGTTCAGCATCATATCCAGAGGTTGTCTTTGGGAAATAGATGTATGAGCAAACAGTTTGCTGAAGACAAGTAGACTAAGGGCATGGATTACTGGAACCATGTCCTGTGGTCTGATGAGACCAAGATAAACTTATTTGGTACAGATGGTGTCAAGCGTGTGTGGCGGCAACCAGGTGAGGAGTACAAAGACAAGTGTGTCTTGCCTACAGTCAAGCATGGTGGTGGGAGTGTCATGATCTGGGGCTGCATGAGTGCTGCCAGTACTGGGGAGCTACAGTTCATTAAGGGAACCATAAATGCCACCATGTACTGTGACATACTGAAGCAGAGCATTATCCCTTCCCTTCAGAGACTGGGCCGCAGGGCAGTATTCCAACATGATAACGACCCCAAAAACACCTCCAAGACGATTACTGCCTTGCTAAAGAAGCTAAGGGTAAAAGGGATGGACTGGCCAAGCATGTCTCCAGACCTAAACTCTATTGAGCATTTGTGGGGCATCCTAAAACAGTAGATGGAGGAGCACAAGGTCTCTAACATCCACCAGCTCCGTAATTAGAGTTGAGCGGACACCTGGATGTTCGGGTTCGGCGGGTTCGGCTGAACTTCCCAAAAAAGTTTGAGTTCTGCCCCAAACTTGACCCAAACTTGACCCCGATCCCCGAACCCCATTGAAGTCAATGGTGACCCGAACTTTTGGGCACATAAATGGGTCTAAAAAAGTCCTGGAAAGGGCTAGAGGGCTGCAAAAGGATATAACTTAAAATCACATAAAAAAAATAAAAATGAAGGAGGAGGTGGATGTGGAGTAGGTGGTTGAGGAGTGACATGCAGCACTACGTGACTCCAGCTTATATAAAAGCTGGGTCACATGATGCACTGGCCAATCACAGCCATGCCATTAGTAGTCATGGCTGTGATGGCTTCTAAGGGCAAACGAGTGAAACACTTGTTGATTGGCTGGCCTGCAGCTATTCAAAAGGCACGAAAAAATACCCAAACCCAAACCCGGACTTTTTCTCAAATGCCCGGGTGCGGGACACGGACACCCTAAAGTCCAGTACGAACCCGAACTTTACAGTTCAGGTTCACTCAACTCTATCCGTAATGTCATCATGGAGGAGTGGAAGAGGACTCCAGTGGCAACCTCTGAAGCTCTGGTGAACTCCATGCCCAAGAGGGTTAAGGCACTCCTGGAAAATAATGGTGGCCACACAAAATATTGACATTTGGACATTTTCACTTTGGGGTGTACTCACTTTTGTTGCCAGCGGTTTAGACATTAATGGCTGTTTGCTGAGTTATTTTGAGGGGACAGCAAATTTACACTGTTATACAAGCTGTACACTCACTACTTTACATTGTAGCAAAGTGTAATTTCTTCAGTGTCCTCACATGAAAAGATAGAATAAAATATTTACAAAAATGTTAGGGGTGTACTCACTTTTGTGAGATACTATATATATATATATATGTGTGTGTATAAGCTATTTGTATTTGAGCACAGAAATATTTTATTTCCATTGTTTCTTAAAGGTACAAACACACACCAGAAGCCCACTAATGCAGGGGTCTAAAACTGGTGGCCCTCCAGCTGTTGCAAAACATCTGCTTGTGGGAGTCATGCTTGTTAAGCCTCATGCACACATGCAGATTGTTGGCCAACTGAACGTCCAACTTTTGTCCAAATTGGCTGTTGGCAGTTGTGTCTAGCGTACTGACGGTTGTCAAGTAATCGGCCAACAAAGCTGAATGTAGTGATGTGTTACAAGCTTATAACGAGGGAGTTTAGGTGAATGTGACTTGTGATATAGGTTTACACGACTGAACACTTCCTGGATTCCGAGCATGCGTGTTTACACTTCCAACTTTTTATTGGCCAAATTCTGTACACACGAGCCAACAATCAGCCAATGCCTTGTTGGCCAACAAAAGTTTTCTAGTCTTGTCAGCCGACTTCTGTTGGACAATTGCAAATCGATTGTTGAATCGTGTGTACTAATGGTCAGATTATCAGCCAACAGGCTGTTGGATGACCATAATCGGAACGTGGGTATGGGCCTTAACTGTCAGCCTTGCAATGCTTCATGGGACTTGTAGTTTCGCAACAGCTGGAGGGCTGCCAGTTTGAGACCCCTGATCTAATGTGTTTCTGCACCATATCCAGCCAGCTAAAAAAAATGGCAGCTGCCACAATTTATAACTAACTTTTATAGCAAGGTGCACATGGAAGAGCATTGCACGGCAAACAAAATAACATGTATTTCCCAGTACACTTATCAGTTAGACAAAAAAACGGAAAAAATTACACTAAGGCCTTACAGAAGTTTAGGAGCGGTTGGGTGTTTTTTTCATCATCCCCTGGACTCTCCTATATATTATCTTATGTGCATGTACATGTACACTCAGGTATTTGTAGTAGTTTAGAGGCAGTTGAGGTTACAGGCATGTTTTTGAAAGCAGAAAAATCACGTTCAGGACTGTAGTTTACTGGCATATCAAGTGCCACACGCTTGTAACCACGTGTAACTGCATGTAACCGTGGTAAACCGCGTTTATGTGTGTTTGCGTTTGTAAGCGTTTTTAAAGGGGAAAACATTTCTGATAATTTTTGAACATATAAACATGTTGAAAGAACACAAATTTCACCACATGTGGTTGCCTGCATCAATAGATGAGTCGGGTGTTCAGAAAAGGTTTTTCAACTGTCCTTTGTACATGAGCCCTTACACTTTGTGTCTTCCACATATATGTGTAATTTGCTTGTTTGTGTTTTTTTTTTTTTGGCTAGCTGGTTGTGCTGGGAAATGCATTTTGCTTTGTTTGCTATACATTTGACTGAACTGATGCAAGATAATTTTCCTGTACTGGTGTGAAAGATAAGGCACAAAACTGCAAATGCAAATCTGCTCTTGAAAGACTTTGTCAATAAGATGACTTGTACGATCATTTCAGTTAATACATAATGACATTTATCTAATTATTGCCCTGTTTACATTGTAAAGAATAAATACTTATTTCCCCATTCACAAATCACAAAGTTGTGTTTATTGTTTTATTTACTATATATATATTAACTTCAAATATAGTGGTTATATTGTAAATATATTTTTTCATTATTGTGACATTTACTGCGATTGCAAAAATGTTTGTCTTAATAAATTATTTATGCAAAGCTTTTCAAATGGTCTTCTAACTTCTATTGATCATGACCTTGGCATTCAAAGTCTAATTATAATAAAACCGTCTCTATTTCTCTAGTGTATAAGAAAATCATTACCTGAAATTAATCAGAGCAGCGCAACAGCTTTGTTAATTACAAATTGGTTATTCATATGGTGAATGAGAGTTCTCTATTAAAAGTAATGTACCTTCATTGTTTTAAAAAACACCATTCATATTTCTATGAAATTAGGATAAAATATTGTATAGTATGTTCTCATGTTCTTAAGATTATCATGAAAGCTGAAGCTTAGGTAAGGACTATTTTGTATAGTTACATTTGTCCCATTTGGACCAATGTAAGTATGCATGTGCCATTCTTGGCCAATTCCATGGAAGCTGGAGATCATTATAGTAGGTACCACTACTACAGTGATTGCCGCTAGCTTTCAGATCACATTCCCTGATTGGAAGAGGAGAAGAGGCAAATCACAATCTCCACCTCATCTCATTAGAGAATGCTTTGCATCCATTGAGAATATGCAAAGTGTTTTCTAAATGGTGCCCATGCCAAGTGAATGACCTGTTGTTTTCACTAAACAGCAGGGCAGCCATTCAGCACAGAACCCAAATCTAGTAACAATCACTATAGTAGCTGGGGCTAATACAGTGATTTCCATCTTCCATTAGGATCGCACAGGTATACCACATGCATACTTACATTAGTCCAAGCTGGAACAATGTAACTATGCAAAATAGTCCATACCTAAACTTCAGCTTTAAGGGAATAATCAACATCTGTCAAGCAATCGAGAATGCATACTATGGGCCAATTGGATTGAATATTTACACTATTTAAGCACCTGTCATCAAAAAGTAAATTTTGTTATGTTATAAGGAACATTTTAGAAATGTTAATTGTGCCTATGCAGTACCCTGCAATACACTATATTGTCAAAATTATTGGGACGCCTGCCTTTACATGCACATGAACTTTAATGGCATCCCAGTCTTAGTCCGTAGGGTTCAATATTGAGTTGGCCCACCATTTGCAGCTATAACAGCTTCAACTCTTCTGGAAAGGCTGTCCACAAGGTTTGGAGTGTGTCTATGGGAATGTTTGACCATTCTTCCAGAAGCGCATATGTGAGGTCAGGCCCTGATGTTGGGCGAGAAAGCCTGGCTCTCAGTCTCTGATCTAATTCATCCCAAAGGTGTTCTATCAGGTTGAGGTCCAGTCTCTGTGCAGACCAGTCAAGTTCCTCCACCCCAAACTTGCTCATCCATGTCTTTATGGACTTAAAAAATTATCACTAACCATAGTCAATCATTTCTGTTGCAAGTGCACTAATAGTGCTACATCCACCTCAAGCAAGATGGAAGATCTTGAAAAAATATGTATATTATTTAAGAGACATCAGCCACAAATGAAACATTAACCCAGTCAAAAAAAAACCTGGCTTCATAGAATCTATTTTTGCATAACACAGCAGTTTGGACTATGTAACAAACAACATAGAATATGGAGAGATCAGTACTATCTAATGTACAACAGTGTCTATATAATGCAACTGTCAGAACATTGTAATGTACAAAATATCCTAGAATATAGCTGTCAGGACTATGTGATCAACATGCCCCCTTCATTGTGTAACATACAACAGTATATAGAATGTGGGGGTCAGGACTAGGTACAGTATTAAATGGCCAGTATGCCCCCTAACATTGGTTGCCAGTGCTTCTTCTTACACTGGTGGTCAGTGCTCAGTGTAACCACTTATGTTATTGGTCAGTGCTTAGTGTGTCTCTTTACATTGGTGGTTAATGCTCCCACTTACATTGTTGGTTAGTGCTCCCTCGTGGGGCTTGCTCACACAGGTAGCTGGGGGGGCAGTAACAGCATTCAGTTGAATTGTGGTTTTACTACCCCCCCCCTCCCAAATGGCAACCTGAGCAGAAGATGAAGCCCATCAGGGTTGTACATTTGCAGCTGCAGCAAGAAATTAAATGTTGCATTCAGTGGGTGGCAACACAACCAATTGAAGTGAAGGGAACCATACCACAACCAACCATCAACTGCATGCATTCACGCTTGTGGCACAGTGAATACACATTATGCCCTATCCCCCTTATATTGATGGCTGATATGTCCCTCTCTATTGATTGGCAGTTTGCTCCACAAAAAAAATAGCTTACAATATGCTGCTCCACAACAAACATTACAGTATGATGCTCCACAAATATTGCAGTATGCTCCACCACAAATATTACAGTATGCTGCTCCACAAATATAGTTGCTCCACCATACATAATAGAGTATGCTCCATTAACATCACAGTTGCTCCACCACAAATATTACAGTATGCTGCTCCACAAATATTTCAATGTGTTCCACCACAAACATAACTGTTGCTCTAACACAAATAATACAGTATGCTCCACAAACATTACAGTTGCTCCACCAAAAATATTACAGTTGCCCCACCACAAACATTTCAGTTACTCCATCACAAATGTCACAGTATGCTCCAATAAAATTACTTTTGCTCCACCACAAATATTACAGTTGCTCCACTAACATTACATTTGCTCCACCAAAAATATTATAGCCGATCCACAAAAGTTATAACACTTGCTCCACCGCAAATATTTTAGTTGTTCCACAAATATTACCGTTGCTGCAAAAAAAATGATAGTTGTTCCACCACAAATATTACAGTATGCTCCACAAATATTACAGTTGCTCCACCAATATTGATAAAGTTGCTCCACCACAAATATTACAGTATGTCCCACTGACAAAGCATAGAATATGCTTTACCAAAAATATTGCAGTTGCTCCACCACAAACATTACACTAAGCTCCACCAATATTAGAGTTGCTCCACCATAAATATTACTGTTGCTCCACCACAAACATTATAGTTATTCCACCACAAATATTACACTATTCTCCACCAATATTACAGTTGATACATGAATATTACAGTTGCTCCACCAAAATTATTACTGTTGCACTAATATTACAGCTACTCCACCAATATTACAGTTGCTCCACCCTAAATATCACAGTTGCTCCATGATAAGCATTAAAGTTGGCCCACCACAAATATTACAGTTGCTACACCATAAACATTACAGTTGCTCCACCACAAATATTACAGTTGTTTCACCACAAATATTATGGTTGCTCCACTAACATTGCAGTTGCTCCCCAAAAATATTATAGTTGCTCCACCAAAGCTATTACAGCTGTTCCACCACAAAAATGTCAGTTGTTCCATAAATATTACTGCTGCTGCAATGGAAATATTATAGTAGTTCCCCACAAATATTACAGTTGGTCCACTACAAATATTACACTATGCATCACCACTACTATTACAGTTGTACCACTAATTAAAGTTGCTCCACTAACATTGCAGTAGCTCCTCCACTAACATTACAGTTGCTCCACCACAAGCATTGCAGTTGCTCCACCACAAATATTAGAGTTGTTCCACTAACATTAAAGTTTATCCACTAACATTACAGTTGCTCCACCACAAACATTGCAGTTGTTCCACCACAAATATTACATTTATTCCACCACAAAGATTACAGTTGTTTCACCACAAATATTACAGTTGCTCCACTAACATTGTAGGTTCTCCACCACAAATAATACAGTTGCTCCACCATAAATATAACAGGTGCTCCATCACAAATATTACAGTATCATCGTCTCAACACAATGCACATCATACTTCCATTATAGTTAGACAGTGTCCAGGCAGACTAGTGCGGAGCATGGCTAGAGGAAGTGGCTGTTTACTCCTTAAGCAGCACTCACAGGGGCAGGCATGGGGGCGGGAGAGATGTTCACATCAGGAGAGGAGTCTGCAGCCATCATGGCAGGTAGGATGTGCAGACTGCAAACTGCAAACCTCTTCCCCAAGGCACCTTGAGCAGCTGCTGAAGGGGCTGCTATGGGGATGCTTTAAAACATTTAAGTGTACAATAGCACACCCAAGCACCTCCTGGTGCTGCTCCTGATTGTTCTCTTAGTTTTTTTGTTCCATTTTTTATCTCCAACCATGTGATATCATAGCAAGAAGAAAAATTCAACAGTCTTATGGTGAGTGTAGGTTAAATCCTTAAAGTGTCACTAAAGGCAAAACTTTTTTTTTAAAACCGAGAAAAATTTAGCCCATGAGACTTTACTGAGTGATGTCAAATAAAGTAATTTACCAACTATTAAAAAATATACAAAATGTATTTCATAATATGTACAAACAAGCAGAGTTCAATATTGGTTGTGCCATCATAAAATACATAACAACAATGTACATACATATTACTAATATTGATGTGTAAACATAATTGCTAGAGCATTTAATTCTTAATTCACAGAAACTGTAGTCTCTATGCGTTTCGTAGGGCAGGGCCCACTTCACCAGGAAACGGCTAAAGTTGAATTTTGTGTACATCTGTGAAAAGCAACAAATTAAAAAATGTGTTAATTAACAACCACCCAATTGTATCTAAAAGTGACATCAAATGGGGTTGGACGGTGTCCATTAGTGTGCACAAGATATACTTACACATCAGTGGATAAATTAAAAATATGGTTGTGTAGAAAAGGCCCAAGGTTAACCACTTGCTGATCAGTCACTGATGGCAGCAGGTCGGCTCTATTGTGCAAATCATCATAGCTGTATGGTGGCACATTAAGAGACTGTAGCAGGCGCACACGTCTCTGGAGCCAAGGTCCACTGGCCACCTGCGATCGCTCCTCACAGAGCCAGAATGGGGATCTGTTGACGTAAACAAACAGATCCCCGTTCTGACAGGGAAGTGGAGAGAGATCTGCTGTTCCCAGTGATCGAGAACAGTTTTCTCTCTCCACCCCCAGTCACTACACTCCCCCCCCACAGTTAGAAACACCTACCTAGGGAACACTGATCGCCCCTAGTGTTAACCCCTTACCTGCCAATGACATTTATACAGTAATCAGTGGCTATTTTTAGCTCTGATCGCTGTATAAATGTCACTGGTCCCAAAAAAGTGTCAAAAGTGTCTGATCTGTCCGCCGCAATGTTGCAGTCCCAATAAAAATTGCAGATCCCTGCCATTACTAGTAAAAAAAATAATAATAAAAATGCCATAAATCTACTCCCATAGTTTGTAGAAGCATTAACGTTTGCGCAACCCAATCAATATATGCCAATATTGACGCAGTGCCGTATCGCAAAAAGTGCTCTGGTCAGGAAGGGGGTAAATCCTTCCGGGGCTGAAGACGTTAAATCAATAACATGGGGATCCAAGCACTGTGCAATTTATTTTTTGTTTTGGATACAGTAAAGAGGGGTTATAACCCCTGTCAAGTTGTATTGCTGTCTGTGCCTCCAATATGCAGATTCTCCTTCTCTATTTGTCCTGTTTGTCCTGTATACCATTTTTATCAAACGTGAAAGAAAAAGAAAATCCCAACATTTAGGTTGACAAAAGAACAGGAAGAGAGAGCAAATCTTCCAATGGGGGTGCTAGTTCTGTTGAGCCTGGCCACACACTTAGGACCCTGCTCTGATAACCTGAGATGGGAGCATAAAGGTGGATCTTAGGGGTGTACAGGATAAGCTGCTAATATCTTTTGGCTGTCTGGTGAGTGCATAGAGTTGGAGGATTGCTGCACTTCTAGTGATAGAGTGGAAGTTCTTTTCACTTTGGTATATTAATTCACGGAACCTTGAGAAGATTTATTCATGTGAAATTGGGACTCTATAAATTAATGGACTATTTTTGGAGCACTTAGCACCTTTAGGTTGGGTTTCCCGCATCCAATTCCCAATAGCAGGAGATTTTAAAAGGCTCTCTATGGAGCCGGTTCATATATCTCACCTGAGGCTACGGTGCGAATTTGCACAGGAGTCCTGTGCATCTTTTGGTCCATTTCAGGTCCAAATTCAACCAAAAATTTGGGCTGAAATTAGACCTGAAATGGTGAACCAGGACGCACTGGACCCCGGCTGGGAGCCACATGTGAAGATAGTGTGAACCCAGCCTTAATCTGTTTTTGCACTATATGTTATTTTGTATTTATTAATACACTTCATTTAGCACTAGCACTTTAACCATTTGCCGACCAGCCACCATCGTTTTACGGGGGCAGGTCGGCTCTCCTGCACAAACCGCTGTCATGGTACATCGGCTCATGCAGGTGCAGTTACGGGGGGGAATGTGCCCGTGGGTCGGGCAGACTCGATGTCCGCCAGCGAACCGCAATCGCCTACTACAGAGGCAGAACGGGGATCTCCCGATGTAAACAAGGCAGATCCTCATTCTGGCAGGGGACATGTCACTGATCTACTGTTCCCAGTGATCTGGAACAGTCAGATCTATCATGTCCCAGCGCCCAAACCGTTAGAACACACTGAGAGAACACAGTTAACCCCTTGATCACCCACTAGAGTTCAACCCCTTCCCTGCCAGTGACATTTATACAGTAATCAGTGACTATTTTTAGCTCTAATTGCTGTATAAATGTCATTGTTCCCAAAAGAGTGTCAGAGGCGCCCGATCTGTCCACTACAATGTCGCAGTCCTGATAAAAATCACAGATTGCTGCCATTACTAGTAAAAAAAAAATAATAAAATGCCATAAATCTATTACCATAGTTTGTAGACTTTTGCACAACCCAATCAATATACGCCTATTGCATTTTTTTTTTACCAAAAATATGTAGAAGAATATATATCAGCCTAAACATATGAATACATTTGTTTTTTTATATTTTTTTGGATATGTATTATAGCAAAAAGTAAAAAAAAAAGTTTTTTTTTCAAAATTGCCTCTTTGTTTGTTTATAGCGCCAAAAATAAAAAACACAGAGGTGATCAAATACCACCAAAAGAAAGCTCTATTTACGGGAAAAAAGGACATCAATTTTGTTTGGGTACAACATTGCATGGCCGCGCTATTGTCAGTTAAATTGACGCAGTGCCGTATCGCAAAAAGTGTTCTGGTCATTAAGGGGCAAATCCTTCTGGCGCTAAAGTGGTTAATAAGGGGGCGTGGCCTGGCGCATGGAGAAGGAGGACGTGTGACTTGACTGCTCCCGGTCCTAACAGCGCTCACGGGCCTATACATCCTCCATTTCACCTCCAAAACCCACCAATTTCCTCCGATGGGCAAGGGGAAGCCCCAGGACCAGAATAAGCCAGACGGCGGCGGACCGAGCGGTGACCTGGGCCGGTTCTTCACCCGTTCGTCAGCGGCCTCCCAGCTCCAGCCGCTTCCCAAGATGGCGCCGTCTTCCCCCACGCACTCGGAGCCTGCAGACGCACTACATGTGAGACCCAAGGGACGTTCTGCCTCTCTCACAGACTTTGACATCGCCCCACACCGCTCTCAAAGCCCCTCACTACACTCCCAATGCTCTGGGGATGGCTGGGATCTGGAAGCACAAATGCGTTCATTACAGGCTATATACGCTCCCTACCCACTAAATCTGACTTTGAACATTATGTAAAGCGAATAGAGAAAACTTACAGACAGGAGATATCTGAACTCAAGAAAGACATAGGGGTTCGCATAGAGGACATTGAAAATACTACAGAGGGAATCTGCACTGCATTGCAGTCGCATGAGGAAACACTAAACACCCACACTGTAATGATTCAGCAACTCATGTATCAGCAGGATGATGCAGAAAATAGGAACAGAAGGAATAATGTGAGGATCAGGGGCATCCCTGAGTCGGTGGAGCATAAAGATCTCCCTGGTGCGGTGACAGCCATATTTAATCAAATTCTGCAATTGCCAAAGGAATCCCCCATAGAGCTGGACAGGGTCCATAGGACCTCAGGGCAGCGATCACCTGACCCCACCTTTGTTCGGGACACTTTAGAATTCATTTCTACAAAATTAAGGAGCAGATAATGAGAGCTGCCAGCACACAGAAATCCATACTTTTCAATGACACCCCAATCATGCTCCTCCCCGACATTTCCCGCCAAACACTGGCCATGAGAAGGGCCCTGAAACCTCTGACTTCTCTGCTTCAGGAACGACAGATTAAGTATCAATGGAGATTCTCGTTCCAACTTCGGGTACGCCATGAGGGTAAAACTGCGGTCTTTCGCACTATGGGAGACCTACCCCATTTCCTGAGCATGCTGGAATTACCCCAAGTTGGCCTACCTGACTGGCCCTTCCAACCTGCTACACCCGGTCTACCGTACCTATCACTCTGGCAAAAACAAAATAGAAAACGGAGCTCCAGATCTTCACCGCGAGGATCCCCTGACGATTGAGAGACCTAAGAAACATGAGACTTACAGTTTGCTGCTTTGCAGAGCGTGGGTCGCATGATTGCTGCCCTGAGTCATGCCCCTCATCCCTGGATACATGAGAGTTTCCCCTGAACATAGTTTACTGTTATGACTGTTATGGCACCTTTGTATTCAGGGAGAGGATGAGCCCCACAAGCCTGCAACCCGTTACTTGTTATCTCCTCCCCTTAGTCCACAGGGGTTCCCCCTGACCCCAAGACAACCACCTTTGGAGGATACGATTATATCTGATCGTCCCCCATGTGTTTTACTTTAGGAGCCTGTTTGCTCATTCAGACTATGAATATCCAAACGAAAGCTGGAAGGCCTATGTTTCAACTCCAGATGGACACGGATCCTTTTTTGAATTTTTTCTTTTTTCGTCCGCCCGTGGGCCTACGGGACCGGGGGTTGCTCCGTGCGTCTCGCACAGCTTCCCCCCGTAGGTCACGCTGTGTGTGCATACACACAGCGCAATGTGCATACAAAGCTTTACTTTTTTGTTCTTTTTATTGTTTTACATATTATTGCTTGTTTTCAAGAACACTTGTTGCCACCTAGTGGCCTCTTTCTATAATGCTGCTCAGTGGCTCTTTTCTTCTGTAACTCCTACACCATTCTTTACTACAACCTCTCCTCGATGGCCACCTTACCCGATCAGTGGTTCTGTCTTTCTCTCTCTGCTTACTTCTATCCCTACTACTCTCCCTCTTCCTTACTATTCCTACCAGAGCATGCCTGCCAGTGATGGTGCTACACCAAAATGTATTTACCTCCGAGACCTAATGACATGTACTTTATTTTTTAGTCATGCAATCACATAAGAATATCACCCTGTCCTCCTACAATTGCAGAGGCTTCAATACGCCGGAGAAGAAAAGTCAGGTATTGTATCATTTTCATAAAACCAGAACTAAAATCCTACTACTCCAAGAGACACACTTTAAGGGCTCAACTATCCCACTTGGTAGAAACCGTTACTACTCCACGTGGTACCACAGCACGAATCCACACGCTAAAACTAAAGGTGTCTCCATAGCATTCCACCCTGATGTACTAGATACCCTGGTGGACCCTCTAGGACGATTCCTTTTCCTTAAACTAAAGTATCAAAACTTTGTCTTCACAGTGGCAAATGTGTATGGACCTAACCAAGACCAAGGACCCTTTTTAACAGAGGTCACAGATAACCTGAAAGCCTTTGGGGGTCCTTGTTACATCCTGGGAGGCGATTTTAATGTGGCTCTATCACCAACCACAGACACATCCTCTGGTAAGTCCTCTATACCCCACTCCACACTATCTCAAATCAAAACCTTACTACACTCCCTACAAATAGTGGATGTGTGGCGCATCCAACATCCCTTTGACAAAGACTACACCTGTTACTCGGTGCCCCACAACTCCTACAGCCGTATAGATTACTTTCTCATTTCTGAATCACTGCTAGACCTGCCCATCAAGACATCTATAGGCCACAGCCTCTGGTCCGACCACAGTCCCATCCACCTCCACTTAGACTGTTCATTTGTGAAGTCAGGAAGGACATCCTGGCGCTTAAATGACAACCTCTTAAAAGAAACCCCGTGCATTACAGACATTAAACAGGCGATCCTAAATTTTTCCAAAGATCATGCACACGATGACACTAGCCCCTTAATCAAGTGGGAGACACTAAAATGCATACTTAGGGGGATTTTTATACAGCATGGCTCTCGCATTAAAAAGGCCAGGACGACTAACATTGTTCACCTACTGTCCACTATAGCCTCGCTGGAGCAGGTGCACAAACACTCTCAACGCCCTGAAACCTATGTGGAGCTCTCTAATGCACGACGCGACCTATTGAGACTATTAGATTCAAATTCCCTAATTGCTAGAGATAAAGCACGCACTCACCATTACTCCTTAGCAAACAAATGTGGTCAACACTTGGCAAGATACTTGCACCCGAGACCCCCTAGGCACTCTATCCAATTTGTACACAACTCAAAACAACAGCCAATTCATAACCCCCAGGGTATTTCCAATACCTTTAGGCAATATTACTCACAACTATATAATCTCCCCGCGTCTTCTTCACCCCAATCTACCAATATCTCGTCCTCACCATTATCTGACTACATCGAAGAGACAGCCCTCCCCCGTATCGAGACCGAAGACGCCTTGGACTTAGATAAACCTCTCACTGACCACGAGTTTCTAGGAGCAATCAAAGGTCTAAAATCAGGGAAATGCCCAGGCCCAGATGGGTTTTCCCCTAGATTTTACAAATCCTTTGCCCCCCAACTTGCACCCCTCTTGTCCCTCATCTTTAATCACATAGATGATTCTAATACCCCATCCAAGGAACTCCTATTGGCCTCTATATCTATCCTACCCAAACCTGGTAAAGACCCCTCACAATGCAGTAGCTACCAACCAATATCCTTATTGAACATGGATATTAAACTGTTCGCTAAGGTGTTGGCAAACTGCCTATCCCCACTTTTGCCAACTGTTATACATAAAGACCAAGTGGGCTTCGTACCCGGGCGAGAAGCGCGTGATAATACCACTAAGACAATCCACCTAATCTCGTACGCCCAAAAACACAATCTCAAAGCTTGCCTCCTCTCTTTCGATGCCGAAAAGGCATTCGATAGGGTGAGCTGGCAGTTCCTCAAGCGCTCGTTGGAACAAGTGGGATTGGGTACTAATTTCGTGACCAAGGTCATGTCCCTCTATGCTCACCCTTCAGCAACAATCTTAGTTAACGGATCCATGTCATCACCATTTGATATCTCTAATGGTACCCGCCAAGGCTGCCCCCTTTCTCCATTACTCTTTGTGTTAGTGATGGAACACCTAGCAAACGCAATCAGACAAAATGACTCTATTATGGGTATTCAGACGCCTACAGCACAATGCAAATTATCACTATATGCGGACGACCTTCTGGTGTACCTTCAGCAACCACACACCTCTTTACCCTGCTTACTACAGGAATTTAGGAGATTTGGGGACCTGAGCAACTTTAAATTAAATATGGCAAAAACTGAGGCCCTTAATATCTCATTGCCAGCTAATACTCTTGCCCAAGTCCAGTCCAATTTTCCCTTTCAATGGGGCAATGGCAGTATTTCGTATCTAGGGATAAAACTCCCCACTAGTTTAGCACACGTATACTCACTGAACTATCTCCCATTATTGTCACATATTAAAAGAGACCTAGAAACCTGGAAACTCACCCCTATGCCCTTATTTGGCCGCATAAACACACTTAAAATGGATACTCTACCCAAACTACTTTACCTCTTCCAAACAGTTCCAATATCTGTCCTCACACGTTTCTTCAACACACTGCGCTCCATGGCCATCCGTTTCATATGGCGAGATGGCACGCCCCGTATTCGATATAATTTAATCACCTATCCTAAGATACAAGGGGGAGTGGGGCTACCAGACTGCAACCTCTATCATAAAGCAGCGATACTCGCTCGAATACTTGAATGGTTCCCTCGCCCCTTCACTAAGGCAACTACCATGATAGAACAAGAACACACGGCAATTGACTTACGTGCCTCTCTTTGGGGATATGGAACTGAGCTCCAGAGATTCTCTTTCTCATCCCCCCTCACGGTCGCGGCCCTGTCCATGTGGTACAAAAGGAGATTCCTCTCACTACTATCTTCTGACCCCTCCCCTATTACTCCCCTCTTTGATCACCCTTCTCTGCCCCAAGGGATATCAGCCTCCAGATTGGGCCCCTTCACGCGCTCCAATTGGCCGCTTGCGCATTCCTTTGTAAATTCTGTTTCTGGCAAACCAAACATCCCAGACGAGCAAGCCAACTGGCTCACAGCACTTCGACTTTCCTCATTTTGCTCCACTCTATTTTCATCTACTCATATCCACAGACGTCTGACAGAGTTTGAGAGCCTTTGCTCCCTCACCGAAACACCCAGACATTTACTCGCCACACTATATAACCTACTGCAGACCCTAACCCACAATCAACTCCCAACATATACCAGAAGATGGTCTGTGGATTTAGGATTAGAAATTACAGCAGCAGAATGGCAAAAGTCTTTTCACTTCACGCACAAATCATCTACATCTAGCTACACACAAGAGAAAAATTATAAAATCCTCTCCAGGTGGTACAAGGACCCCCAGACCTTACACAAAATATTCCCGGATACCCCACCCACCTGTTGAAGATGTGAAGCTGCAATTGGATCATATCTACACATCTGGTGGGATTGTCCCCTTGTACAACCTCTCTGGTCACAGGTTTTCTCCATACACAATGCCATCTACAATGAATCCCTCAAACCTACACCGGAAATAGCGCTTCTATCTATAGTGCCGGGAACACCGGCCTCCCAAAAGAAGACACTTCTCCGTTTCTTTTTGGCCGCAGCAAGATAATTAATTCCTTTATTTTGGAAAACGACCACCTCCCCCCCTCTTTCACTTTGGGTCTCCACTATGAATGACATAATGCGCATGGAGGAAATGTTATCGTATGATAACGACACCTTTGATAAATTCAAAGTAATTTGGCTCGTCTGGCAAGACTTCTCTTCCTCGGACACTATGAGGGGCATGTTGACTTAGAGTAATCGGAGGACACCCAGCTCAGGCACCGTCGCTGGCATGGCAACCTTATGCTTGTTCATTCTACTTTCCATTTATTATTTCTACCCTCCCATCTTCTCTCTTCTCCCTCTTCCATTTTGCCCCTACTACTCACCTTTCTCTTTTCCTTTTCCAAGCCTTGATCTACTTATTTATTTACATCACACTCCTACACTGAAACAATACCTTGTTTATGCAACTATACTGTTATTGGATCTAGGGATTGATGCAGACTCGAATGTCATTTTAAGTCAGTCATTAGTGGTTCAGTGGACACACAAAGTGAGAATGTTAATATTCCTCTGTTTGTCTGAACTACTGTATCTGCATTTTTTCTTTTCATGATCAACTGCTGGTCAATTCCAGATGTATGTTGCATATGTTTCTTTATACTCAATAAAAACATATTTGACTCTAAAGTGGTTAATAATATTTTATCATATTGCATTTTGCATTTTTGCATTCATCTCTACTTTTACTGTGATGTATCCTTGGTGTGCTTTTCAAAATTGCATTAAAAACAAGAGTCCCCATATAAATGAATAGAAAACACCAAAAAAATGCATGAAACACACAGATGCTTTACATTTTTGGTATGTTTTGTGAGTCACGTGTCCATTTTTCACAAGTGCATGTTGGGATTCAGGCACCGAGAAAAAGCACCGGAAGGGTATCAAAAATGCATATGCATTTTTGATGCAATTTTTCAATGGAGCAGTGGGAAAGCAGTCTAAGATGTGCAAGGTCCTGCAAAATCTACATATTCTGTTAGCTCTGGGGGACAGCAGACTTTTAGGAGGGCATGTCCATAGGTAGATCTAGGTGTGACTATCTGAGGACCAACAGTGTGGAGTTAGTATAATGACAGCACTGGCAATGATGTTAGCTATCCTGACCTTATCCTTTCACGGTTTTGTCCCTTCCCTTAGTCATCTGCTCTTGCCTAACCTTTATTCTGTCACCTAATACTGAATTAATCATTTATTCATTGGAGCTCCTTTCCGTGTCCATTCTCTGTCTTAAAAAAAATAAATATGGGGGCGTGGCTTGACCGCTGCCGAAGATGGCTGCTTGAGCACTCGGCTCCGCTCCTCCACAAAGCCACAAAGCCATACCAGCGCTCCAATCCAGCGTTATCACCCTCACAACAGAGGGCTAAGTACTGGGGATACCGCGGAGCATGACCCGGAAAAAAAACTCCGAGCAGGGAACCAGGCGTCTCCTCGATTTTTACATGAGGCCGACTCTGCAGGGAACCCAAGATGGCGCCGGCCGAGAGCAAAGGGAGGCCGCGCCGCCGCCACCGCAGACTAACACCGAGGCTCCGGACACAGAGCCCATGGAGCTCCCAGCCTTGCAACCCGACCCATCATCCCCCCAGGGGGAGCGAGGTAAGCGGATGGCTGATACACTGGCACACTCGCCAGACAAACAACCGCCGATCAAACGGCAACACGGCGCTGGGACTTGCAGTTCCACAACTGACACAACGCATAGCAATGCATTAGCGGCATACCCCACAACTGATGGCCCAGCTTCTGAACATACACTAAAGGCAATGCTCCTATCCCTACAATCTGACATCCAGAGAGAGCTCAGAGTGTCCATAAATCAAATGCAGGATAGGATCACCTCTGCAGAAGACCGCTTAGAGCACATTGAAAAACACCTAATGGAGTCTACCAAGGCACATAATCAAATAGTGGATATACAAGATGAACAGGCTGATGCAATTCATTCATTGCGTCTAAAGATCTCTGACCTAGAGGATAGGTAGAGAAGGAATAACATTAAAATAAGAGGGGTCCCAGAGTCGCTAGACAATGCGGGAATAATACCCTACATTCATCAGCTATTCCGCAAATTGATACCAGACCTGCACACTAAAGACATGCTCATAGATAGAGCCCATAGGCTGCATAAACCGCAGCATCTGCCTCCAAATGTCCCCAGGGACATACTAGCCAGAGTGCACTTCTACCACATAAAGGATGATATTATGAGAGCTGCAAGGGCTCTACGCACATTACCAGAGCCGTTTGAAAAAATTAAGCTTTTCAATGACATCTCAGCAGCAACAGCACAGGCTAGGAAGGCATACGAACCGATCACCTCAGTATTGATGGAAAAGAAAATTACTTACAAGTGGGGATACCCGGTGAAGCTATTAGTGACCTATCGCAATCAACACAACACGATCATGAGCCCCAAAGAGGGAATTAAATTACTTCAGAATTGGGGGCTACTTACCAGAACACCCCCAGTGCCTTCTATCGCGAAACCGCCACCCAGAATATCGCCAACATGGGAGCCTCGCCCACAAGCAGGAGACTAACACATCAGACTCCCCTGGTACATATACCTATCTATATATGTCATGCTGGATTGGAGAATGATTAACTATCGTACAAAGTGGAGGAGTGAGAGGTCTACTGACCACATTTTTTTATACTCTCCCGCTCCACCAATACTGTGTGCCACGCACACTACAGGTTCACACAAGAGTTTCTGACCGACAACCTCAGATCACATTTCATAATTGTTTCTTGACAAATTTTTTGTCATTTTTTTTCTTTTTTTTCTATCTTCCTCTGCTTTTTTTTCAGTAATAACAATAAGGTTCGTTCTTTCATTGCTGTAATATATCCTCTTCTGGTTACACACATAAGTCTACCCTGACACACAGTTTGTCCGCCCTAACGTTATTACCCAACGTATATCCTAGTAGGAAGTACAGCCGGACTTATCTGTGTGAGCAAAAAGAATAGTCGAGGGGTATCTCGACTTAATCTAAACTGTATACTTCTTAAGCATTGAGACGTGGTACTACCTTTTATACATTAACTCTTTCATTATTGTACAACCCTTATCGGTGCGTGCTCAGGTCTCCAGAGGTACCAAATGGCTATCAAAATTGTCTCTTTAAACGCCAAGGGCCTCAATAGCCCTTTCAAGAGATCCCTCTTATGGAGGGAGGCCCTGACCCAACAAGCTGATGTGTTATGTGTCCAGGAGACACACTTTGCGGAACACAACCAACCACAATGCTCACACAAACTATTCCCACACCGGTTTCATGCCACAGCAGACAAAAAAGCAGGAGGTGTAATGATCGCTGTTAAATCTACAGTAGCATTTTCATTACAGAATGTCGAAACAGACCCCACGGGTAGATACATAATACTACAAGCCACTTTTAACAACTGCCCTCTAATTATAGTAAATATCTACTCCCCTAACAAATATCAGAGAACCTTCTATAAGAAGATTCTCCAAAAAATACAGTTCCTCCCGAAAGACCAAATTATAATATGTGGGGACTTCAATGACATTGTAGACCCCAAACTTGACACCTCTAACACTCAAAAGAGGAGGTCAACTGCACTAAATACTATTGTATCCATGGAAGATTGGTACGACCCCTGGAGATGTCAGCACGGAACTGAGCGGGATTATTCCTTTTTTTCACAGACGCAAAAGTCTTATTCAAGGATTGATCTGTTCCTTATGTCTAAGGTCTTACTCCAAAAAGTGATCCACTCAGATATAGGACTTATAAAATGGTCGGATCATGCTCCTGTGTCAATCACAGTCGAACTAGCCCCAGCAACCCCTAGACTCTCCAGATGGCGTCTAAACTCCGCCACTCTGAAGGCCAAAGGATATGGGGAACAGATCAAATCAGAAATCTCTACCTTCTTTGAGCTGAATAATAACTCAGTAAACAATGATTCTATATTATGGAACGCCCACAAATCTGTGTTGAGGGGGCTGCTGATGAAAATTGGAGCCCAGGAGAAAAGGAAAAAAAACGCCCAACTGAATTCACTTCTAAAGCAGATACAAGACCTAGAGATAATCAATAAAAGATCCCCCTCGCAAGATCTGATAGACAAACTTAGCAAAGTACGGAATGACCTAAGCTCCTTACTCAGGAAAAACCATGATTTTTACTTAGAGAAACTACGGTATACGTGGTACTCCCAAGGTAATAAGGGGGGGAAATTCCTGGCCCAACAATATAAACGCAGGGAAGCTCAGACAAAGATACCCTTCCTACTAGACGACAAGGGAATCAGACTGACTAACCCTAAAGAAATAGCTGATAATTTTAGCGCCTTTTATGCCAAACTTTACAATCTATTGAAATCTACAGAAGAACAAGAGCCCACTTTACTAGGGATCAAAGAATTCTTACTTAAAATTAAACTACCAGAGATCTCCCCACAACAACTAGAAAAACTGTCGGAACCATTCTCACTAATGGAAGTCCAAAAAGCGATTAAAACCCTACCAGCGCATAAAGCCCCAGGCCCAGATGGCTTCACAAATGAATATTATAAGGCATACATAGACCAACTAGCCCCTAAACTAACCCACTTATTCAACGAATTTCTGCTAACAGGGAAAATACCCCCAGAAAACTTGGAAGCCACAATC